>PVJL010004149.1:0-137954 GCA_004026885.1 Lyroderma lyra
TTTTTGTATATGGAGAGAGTTCACAGCTCAGGTTCATTCTTTTGCATATGTTTTTCCAGTTTTCCCAGCACCACCTACTAAAGAGGCTGTCTTTTCCCCATTGTATGTTTTTTGCTCCTTTATCAAAAATTATTTGTCCATATATTTGTGGGTTTATTTCTGGGTTTTCAGTTCTGTTCCATTGGTCTATATTTCTGTTCTTCTGCCAGTACCAAGCTGTTTTGACTATTGATGCTTTGTAATATAAATAGAAGTCAGGAAGTGTAATGCCACCAGCATTATTCTTTTTATGTAGTATTGCTTTGGCAATTCGAGGTCTTTTATGGTTTCATATAAATCTAATAATTCTTTTATCGATTTCACAAAAGTATGATTGTGGGATTTTAATGGGTATTGCATTAAATCTGTAGATTGCTTTGGGCAGAATGGCCATTTTAACAATGTTAAGTCTCCCTATCCATGAACAGGGGATATTTTTCCACCTCTTAAAGTCTGTTTCAATTTCTTTCGAAAGTGTCTTAGAGTTTTCAGTATAAGTCTGTCACATTCTTCGTTAAGTTAATTCCCAGGTATTTCATTCTTTTTTGTTGTGATAGCAAAGGGAATTGACTCCCTCATTTCTTTTGCTGTGGATTCGCTGTTTGTATAAAGGAATGCTGTTGATTTTTGTACATTGGTTTTGTATCCTGCAACTTTACTATATTCGTTAATTGTTTCTAATAGTTTCCTGGTGGAATCTTTGGAATTTTTTATATAAAGGATCATGTCATCCGCAAATAGTGACAATTTGACCTCTTCTTTCCCAATTTGGATACCTTTGATTCCTTTCTCTTGCCTGATTGTTATCAATGTTACTTTTAGCATTTGGACTTACATAAAAATTGTTCAGAACCACTATTAGTAAATAAAATTTTGAAACAAAGTATGAAATCACAAAAAAAAATATTTGTTTAATTATTGTCCATCAATTGGCACTGAAGTTATTTAACAAAATAGAGTTTCAATAATGTTCTTAGTGATGGCAGCATCATGTTAATGAGTGTATAGAAGTATATCATGACAAGTTACAGAAAACATGACTCATTGTCCTAATTAAATTATGGTACATTTGTGATTTTAAGTTAGTTGATTAATTTATATTTTGTAAGCACTAAAAAATATCTCCTCAAACTAAAAAAATAATTTTATAAATGCCATATAGGAGAACTTGTACCTGTCCATATCTATTTTTAAGTATTTTTCACTCACAAGTGCAATGCTCAGAAAAATAGGGTTATAGAGTACTAATCTTGCTAAAATTTCAGACTTCCCATTTAATAATATGCACAAATTTTATTAGAAGGAGAGAACATATTTTGCATTTTGGTATTTTTAATGTTACCGAGCGAAGTTCAATTTCTGACTTATTTTTTACCCCTGTGGGAAAAAAACTTTTTGAATCTAGCCTGCAAGTTGAAATACTCTTTAAAATATTCATACTATATCATACAGAACGATAACAAAAAATATTCTTAGTTGCACTTTGACAACCCAGACAAGTTATAATGCCTGTTAACAGATGTTTTTTAATGTTTACTCAAATATCAATGGCCATCTGGAAATCCAGATTCAAGAAGAGTTTTATGAGGATAGTGAATTAATAATTTTTGGAACATTTCATAAATATGCATTGCTATCAATAGAACTAATGAATTATAGTAAATACTATTTACAGCAAAACACAAAATAATGTTTACAACCAAACACAAAAATATACAATTTTTTTTTAAAAGTGTTAAATAAGTAGTTTGGAAAATAAAGAAATTGTCCTAAAGCTAATTAACAGGGAAGACATTCAAGAATACTTTGCCATCATACATTTCCTAAAATATCAATAAAATTACTGTCAAGAAAGAACAATCCTCTTCATATCCACGTTCAAGGGGAAAAAACTTAGAACTTGGGAGGAAACAAATCTCTCCATAAAGAGTTCCTTTCATTTTGAGCAACTGATGAATTGGTACATTAATGCCCATCATTAATGCTTATTTTAAACTTGATCTCTCAGGTCCTTAGCTATTTACAGAGTTGACTGACACATATAGAAATCTGTACAAAATAAAACTAAAAGAACTCAGAAACCTAAAATCTATGAAGCTTATTTTTCTCATATAGCACCTTGACTCTGAAAGGTTGTAATTTAAGATCATGTTAAAATAGTAATCCTGCAGATCAGGACTCACACCTTCTCCACTGTTCTATACAAGACAGAGTTAATTCTGGCTTCTCAGAAAATAAATGATGATGAAACATCTCCTTTTACCTAAGTCACAGATAATTTCAAAAGACTCTGCTAAATTGAAAACTCCCTGAGAGCAGAGATTTTTGCCTTCCATTTCTTTTATATCCTGATAGCACTTCCAAATTCTGCTGATAGAGCAAGTGCTCTGGTGAAAGCAGAAACAAAATAAAAGGAAAGGACAAGAGGGAAGACAAGAAAGGAGGAGGAAAAGGAGGAGAGAGTTGAGTCAACTAGATTATTTTTATTCCCCATCTGGAAGTTACTGAAAGTTTCACGTCTGACATTCAACTGACATTCATCTGAAATTGGTATCCCTGGATTATTTCAATGACTCATTAGAAAATATCAAATATAGATATTTCTGTCAATGAGAGTGACTTGTCTTTTGCTGTTTTTGGACATTTTCAAATAATTGTTCAGAGGTACTTCTCTCAGAGTTTGCTTAGGAAATATAACAAGTCCATTAGAGCATGCAAAAAAATACATTTTCTTTATCTTTAAAAAAATCTTTAAAAGTCACACTGACAGATACTTCTGAATTTGCTTCTGAATGATAAGCTCTTAAATGAATGTCATAATGATGAGGTGGAGGACTATGTTTGGAGATACAGTATATGTGTGTGTGAGTGTGTGTGTGTGTGTGTGTGTGTGTGTGTGTGTACACACATATAAAATTACATAGTCCTCCTCTTCATCATGTCAAGGCAGCCATGACAGCACAACCAAAGACACTCACAAAAGACGACTTCCACAACTGCTTCAGAAAGTGGCAAGAATGATGGGATAAATGTGTTCAATGTGAGGGTGGGTATTTTGAGGGGGATTAATGTCAATATGTCTTTTACTGTAATAATTGTTTTATGTAAACATCCACCGTATTTTTTATCACAACTCCTATTAGCACTTTGTTATGTATAAAGCCTCCACCTAAATTTTCTCCTTTGACTCGCATAAGGATCTTGTGAAGCATGTAGTTAGTACTAACTATGTTTCAGAGAAGAAAAGGACTGCCTGAAGTTCAGACCACAGCACAGCCAGGGTGCATTCATTCTCTCTGATCCTGAGACACTTTACTTTCCCCTGATCACAGAGCATATGCTACAGTGCACTGGAGAACTTTATATGGAGTGCAGTCTTTTCACTGAATTGTTCTGTCCTCTCTTATTACCCGTTTTTAAAATTTGAACATAATGGCACAGGCAGAAAAATTAAATGTGGTCTTCAAAGCAACAACATTATTGATTGATTTGAAAGGTAAAAAATAGATATGGTGACTAGGTATAGCCCACAACTTGACTTCCATTGTATTTAATGTTCTCTACCTCACTAAAATTTAGGATTTGCCAATAAGTATTTATAGAAAAAGATATCTAGAAAGTAGCCCTTGGGAGTGGACAGTATTTGGGGAACCAGAAAGGAAAGACTGCAATCAAGGTTAGTCTATGAAACTCTATAGACACTTTGAGGATAGAATGTAGTTATTTCAAAAAGCATGTGCAAAGGGACAGAATTTGCCGGCCTAAGACAAGTCAGAGACAAGTTATGCAACAACCTATGTCTACTTAAAAAATGTTCTTGAAGTTTCTTTTCCCTTAGTATTTAGCAAGCTATTTTAGGATATTCAAAATCTAAACTGAGAGAAATAGAAGCAAGTTACTGAAGTAATTTCCATATTTTTGAGGCTTCTTCCCAGACATTCTACAACAAATAATTAGATTAGAAAGAAGGGAAGTCCCTAGGTAGACTGTAAACAGTTTAGTATAAAAATAGCAAAATTAAAGAGTTATTTTTACATCTACGTACAAGCATAAGGCAAACTCAACTTTCCTTTCTACCACACACTTAGAAATTAAGCAGAGTACTTCAAAATCATGGCAATCCTATTACATACAAATCAGAGTTATCCAGAATTCCCTGTAAGTGTTCTTTCTCACTGTGCCTTCCATTCATAACGTCAGGCTAGTTCAGGAGTATGTGTGGATGTAGGAGCCATTATGGTGAGTTCAAAAGTTGTACTTTGCCTATTACTGATCTTTCCTAACATCCCTCTGCTGTTTAGCTTAATCATATCTTTTATTAGCTCCCATCATTTAGCTTTTATTCCAGTAGCTAAATATTAAGAGCTATTTGAGAAGTTCACTTATGCCCTATACTGTTCTTAAATAAAATATAAAATTTTAGTTTAAATAGGAGGTTTCAACTAAGCATCCAAAACAAATCTTTTTGGAGGTTTTTATATTGACAAGCAAATATGGTCACAAAGAGTTTGGAGGTAGTTCAGAACTGTCTAACTCAAGTTGGAAAGACCTACAAAGAGAAGTTAAAGCATTTAGTATTTGGTCCTGGTCAAGAGGTAGTTTTACTACTGTTCTAGGAAAAGAGTGGTTATTATCAGATCTTCATCTATTCCATGTAAAGCATGTACACAAACCTGATTTAAACTATAGCACTAAAGATTCTGAATCTCATGAATGAGTTTTGACATTGAACTATTTGACACTTACGTAGATTCCTACAGAGAAGTTTGAGATGACTTTTCCTGGTTGCCATTAAAAATAAATTTTCACTTTTATGTAAGGACTTCAGTGTAGCTCTACCTAAATGTGGACAAAAGGACTAGATGTTCTTACAAATTCACTTTTAAATTCCTGACTTTGTATCAAAATCAACCTATATCTGAGTTGTCTGATAGGGTCGCAACTAACTTCATGTGGCTATTTTAACTTTAAATTAAAATTAAAAATCCCATTCCTCAACTGTACTAGAAACCATGCTCAATAGCCATGTGTAGCTAGTGGGTACTACACTGGATAACACAGATACACAACAGCTCCTGTCATTGCTGGAAGTTCTACTAGACAACACTGATTATACACGAATATTCCAAAGGCCTCAGAAGTGTTTTGTTAAGATATTTACACCCCTCGTTTCAACCATCCTGATGGGAAAACTATTTTAAAAAGGCAAATAACCTTGCAATAGCCATATCAAATGTACATTTTAATACTCAAAGGATACTGTTTTCAGTGTTTAGCCAAATTAATACAACAAATAATCTTGTCCTGAAACACCAGTTGGATGATTTGCAAGAGAAATCAGACATTCATGTGCTATATTTTTACACTTGGCAGCTTCATGTTAACTTTAAAACATTCTGCTGTACAGAATGGTGCTCTGTTAAAGTTTAAGGTTAAGAAACATCTGAGCTAGAATTCTAAAGTAATCATGCATACGTTATCATTTACCTTATACATGTTAAAGTCCTTTTTAAATGCCTCTGAATTATGAAAGTTATGCAATATTTAAGTTGCTGAAAACTTAAGACCTTTTTTCTGAATTACAGAATTAGTCTTGAACTATATTCACACACATATACAGAAACGTACAATGTAAATACCGGTGTGTAAAAATCTAGAGAGTAAGTGAATATTTTACATATTTTTATAAAAAATAAATATATTTATTTATCTGCATTATTATTTATCCGTAAAGATAATGAAGCTGAGGCAAAAGAGGGGGTAATTTAAACCAGGATATCAAGAAGATAGTGATTTGATTGTGTCTCACTCGATATTTAAACACACATTTTATACCATCTCACTTGGCTTCTGTTTCCTCATCATTTTAAACAAGAGTTCAAACTAGATGACTTCGAAAGTGACATTTAATTATGAAATTCTATCATTCTAGGTATAAATAAACCCCAAGAATTTATACAAGTTGGTATATATTAATATATAACTTGTGTAAGTTCTTTTCTATTAAAATGGTAGCTCAGCATTCAAATGAGGTAGGAATTCACAGATATAAAAGTGTTCAATAACAGAGAAGGGAAATAGAAGAAATCAGGTGGTTTGGAGATGACAGAAAAATTCAGTACCTTATCTAAGAACATAATTCCTCATCTTCACTCCAGGGTACCTGATCCCTTTCTACTCTATACTGTGCTTATTAAAAATGCACTGAATCAACTTCAAAACCTGAGTTCTCTTTGAAGATTTTAAAGCAAATTTATCATTTCACTGATAAATTAATAAGAAAGTACTGGTAATAAAGTCACTAAAAGACTGCCAAGGACTACTGAGAACTTTTTAGAGGACATAATGCAACAACACTTTTAAAGAAGTCAAGTAATTGGAACATAAGTGTTGGAAAATTGGAATATGGCACTCGACAGGGTAACTAAACTGTCAAAAACAGCAAGTTGAAATACACACTTTGAGAAGGCTAAGACCTTAGTTTCTACTCAAAGCTAATGTAATTCTTGTGTAAAAAAGATCCAAAGAATGAGTGTGAATCACTCTGTTCTTTGCATCCTGAAACAATGTCATCTGATCACAAAATCATGAAGGGGGTTGGAGAGATCAGCTGTCATTTTTGAGTAGTCAACCTGCTGCCTCGTCCACCTGGTAGCTAAACACACCAAATATTTTTTTATACTTATTCCCATCTAATATGTCATATCAATTCCATTCTTTATTAATAACAATTACCTTAGTAATTACTTCTTGATCTTGGAATTCTATGATTCGGAGTAGTAATAAGAGCCTGTGGTTTATATAAAATGGTTCATGGCAATACATATTTACCTAAGTTCTTTCCTAAATAAAATGAAGTAGGCCATCTACTCTCAATACATAGGGTCTAGCAGAAGTAATACTTGGACTTAATAAACATACATCATTATGATTTTATAATAAAAATTTGGTATAGATTACCAGCTCATAAAAAAGGACCCTTATTTGTGTAATCATAAGCATGTATGGTTATGATTTTGTAATAAAATCATAACTCAAGTCCAGGTGTAACTTCTGCCAGACCCTGTATTAGCTCATCAAATCCTCATTATTTCCCCCCTGACTTTTGTCTGTATTTATATATGAGGAAACTTAAGCCAAGAAGAAATGCGTAATTTGCACGTGGACCCACAGCTAGCAAGTGGCTGCAGCCAACACTTACGTCCTATTATTATGACTCAAAAACTGACCTTGTTGGACACTGTTCTGCACTGCTTTTCTTGTCTGTTCCACGAACAACGTGGTACGGTTACCTAAGCAGAGGTAACAGATAACATAAAAACTGTTCTTAAAAGTAAAAAATAATTCACCTACTTTACTTGATACCTGTAATAAATCATGGTGGATGGATTGATTTCTGAAGTATCAGTTCAATTTACAAAATTTAAGAGGTGTAAAAAAGGATACATATGTGATTTGTGGAGGTTTTGCTATAGATAACAGGAATATATTGTGAGTTGGGCAAAAAGAGTATCTGTAGATATCTCCTTGTAGGTATGCCTAGCATACTGGCAGGTATTAAGTATCATATAGATACTACTGATTTTGTATCTATAGCTATAATTTTACACATCAAATTCAAAAATATTTAGTAAAACATATGCAAATTACATCCTTATCTTATTTAAGGTTTCTGGTTTCATTATAACATATTCTATGTAAAAGAAGTCATATATAGAATAAAATCACTTAGATATAAAACCAACAAAAACGATCTAGTTTATTTTTTATGTTCCCAGTTTAATTAACTCCCCTATCAGAACATACTGAATCATTTACTGACACATAAGCTTTCTGCTGTATATTAGAAAAACTAACGCTCTGGTACTCCAGAATGACACTTTTTATTTAAATTTCAGCAGAGTGCAGAATTTTAATTATTCAGAATGACTGGTTTTTTAATTAAAGCACCTTAATTTTTACCTGGATTATTTTATGATATTTCCATCTGTGCATAAAGCAACGAAGACAATAGCTGTTTTCCCCATGAGGTTTCTAGAAAGTCACAATTTTTAAAAGAAATATTTTAACAAAAAGAAATGAAAAGAAACTTTGATTTTAGAGATTATTTCTTTTAAAGATATACTATAAGTCATCAACATTTGAGCTGTCATGCTGTTAGACTAGAAGTCACACCAACGCTTTTAATTATCCAACAAGTGCCAATAGATATCTCCTTTACCTTTGAAGTCGAGTCCAGGGCAATCAAGATCATTTTCCTTACCCACACTAAAGTTCATTCTATGCAGTCATTTGCTGGACAATCACTTATTTATTCACTTAACAAGCATAAATCAAGTGCCTGATTTGTGCTTCGCACTATCCCAAATGATGGGGTTCCAACATCCAATGAAAGATAGATCCAAGCAAACATCAAGAAGTCAAAGAGCTGATATTCCTGCTAACTCTCCTTCTTGGCTGAGGACCTATCACACATTCTAGAATCCTGAGGCTATGCCCTTTACTGTCCCATGCCCTCACTTACTGATCCCTGAATGTAGGCATCATTTCACTCCCTTTCCCTCTACTAACATCATCCAAACCATATCTTTACTAATAACCTACAATTACAGGTAAGCCCCATATAACACAGTTGTTAAGTTCCTAAAAATGCCGTGTTATGCAAAAATGTATTATGTGAAACAAAGTACTAGTACAAAAAAGGGGATTTGTTTTCAAAAATTAAAAAGCCATACTATTATATTTTTATAATTAAGAGAAATATCTTTATTAAAGCAATTTTCACCAAAGTATAACATATTAATATGAATAGTTCAGGGGGATGAGTTGTCATAAAAATGAAAAAAATAATTATCATTTCTTTAAAAAAGGTTGAATACTCACTTGAAAACTTTTAATCTATGTATAATGTAGTAAAAAGAAAAACACAAAGTTTTACAATGTATGTACTTAATACTCTGTGATCAAAATGGATTTAAAATTCTAGTAAATTTTAAAATTCTGCAGTCATCCACGCTCAAATGAGATATCTTTTGCTCTTAAAAGCTCTTATTACACTTTATGTTATTCAAGGATTTCCCTAATTCTCAAACCATGTTAGCTTGAACCCATGTTCTAGGGTGCCATGTTGTACGAGGGTTTTCCCTAGTCTCGAACCATGTTATGTAAGTGCCGTGTTATAGGAGGTTGCCGGTCTGTTATTGTAATGGTCATGTATTTTGTTCTCTCTGCACCCAATCTTTCTCTAAATCACCTACTCAGACACAAAAACTGACTCACTAGTGACTATATCAGGTTAAAATCTCTTCATGTACTACTGATGTTATTTAAAATCTGATGCCCAACCTACCAGCCAGTGGCTCTTCCTACCAGACCAGTCCACCTGCCTACCATTTGTTTCACGTGCACTGTAGTTTAATAAAACAAGTCTGTGTGCAGTTACCTGCTCACTACTTGATAATGTTGATGACAGGTCTCTTGACAAGGCCATTTTTTTTTTTTTTTTTTGGTATTCTTACCGCCTGACATGTCCCTACAAGGTCTGCACTAGGAAAGTCTGGAAGGTGCAGTTTAGATATCACCTATTTCATGAAGCGCTCATTGGGCCCATCAGTCAGAAGTACTCTCTCCATTTTCTGAATACTGGAAGCTCCTTCTACCTGTCATTTGATGCTCACCTGTGTTGAGTTACCTGTGCATTATTTCCACTCCTAGACTGTCATATCGCTGAAAGCACAGGCAATTTCCTCAGCCATACGTAGATAGATGTTCTTTGCTCCTAAAGTATCTGTTAAATATTGTCTAAATAAGTAAAATTATGACTAAAAATTCTTCAGGCCATGAGCTTCTAGATTTCTCAAAAACATGAGTGTAGCATTATCATATTTGCTTTTATAAAAATACCATATGGAGAATAGATTAGAAGGAAGCAAAACTAGAGCTAAGGAACTTTTAATACATTCACATGCCTTATTTAAGGTTAGGTTCTTGTGAAGCATTTTATTGCCGCTGTTCTAGATGTTGGTATTTTTCAAAAAATGTATTTCTCTTTAAAGTGGAAGTTAAAGGTCCTATAGAAAGCAAAGAATTTGAGGAAGCCTCACTTGTTTTCTATTGTGAATCAGTACATTCCAACTGGAAGTACTTTTTGAAATGCAATTCCTAAATTACAATTTAAAAAAAAAACTTGGAAAAGAGAAGCAGTTATGTAAGAAAGCCTAAGAGATATGCTATCAATTTACCTCTTTTGGTACTCCAAATTCAATCTTTCAATAACATTAAGCTACAGACCTGAGCCACATCAGCTAAGTATGTCATAGAAATGCTTTCACTGTATTGAGCTTTAATCTTATTAACTTTCTTCAAAGTTTGCTTTTAAGAAAAAACCATAGCTGAAGCATCATCTGCATTTTATTAAGAAACTGTTCATTAAATTATTTTATATACTTCATTTATTAATAATTCCAACATTAGAGTCTTCTTTAAAATTTTGCTCTTCTTTCTGAAAAGTAGAACTAGGCAATTTCTCTTTTCAGTTTTGACTAAAAGAAAGCTCAAAGAAAGCTTTGATACAGGATTAGAGGAATTATGTTAAAAGTTATGGCTGTTGTGCTTGCTTCTTCCTCTTTACTTATTCCTATTTTTAAAACCTTATTAGAGATGCTCTTCACTGTAAATTGCTTCAAATAATTTTTGTGCCTTATTTTTAAGACCATATTCTGAAAAATAAATATAGAGGGTTGACTCATTTATTTAACAAGTATGTCTTATCTCCTTAAATTCCAGGGATCACCGGTGAGCACTAACAGACAAGTCTCTCCCCCCTCATGATGCTTATAATTCTCGCTGTGGGAAACAGCTCCTAAATGGATAAAAGCAAAATATATAGAACACTGAATGGCAAATTGTGTTATGGACAAAACTAATAAAGTGGAAAGGAAAGAGGGGAAGGGTTACAACTTAAATAGGAAGAGATGACAATTTATTCAAGATCCAAAGAGCTATCTGAAGGAAGATCTCCAAGATGGGATCAAGTTATCAAGTGCAAAGCCCTCAGGGACTTGGGTGCTCAAGGGCCAGCAGCAGGTCAGGTGGCTGGATTAGACTGCAATGAGGGAGAAAGAGAGTGAATTAAATGAGGGCTGTATTGGCTATTGTGAACTTTGGATTTGACTCATTAAATAAATTAAGAGATATGTTTACTCATTTAAATTGATAGTAATTGCTGGTTTTTAAATGCTTATTTGGAAGTAATGTATTTCTTAACAAGTATAAGCAAAAACTGATATTTTGGATATATGTGATAGTCTATTGTTATGGCATCTTTTTTCTTGACTAATTTATTTACCCAACAAAACTACATTAAGCACCTACTAGGTACCAAGACTGGTAATATAAAACAAAATGTGATAAAAAAAACAAATGGTCCATAACTACAAATAAATGTCATCAAGTGATTGAGAAAAATAATTATCTGTTATGAAAAGATCTCTTCTTTAACTTTTAGGTAAAGAAAAAACATGTAAGATGTTTGTGGAGAGGATAATAATGATATTTGAATTTCAGAAAGATCAATGTGGAAAGAGATGTGAATGAAGCATAACTGGATACAGAAAGATGAGTTAGAAAGCTGTAAAAAATAAATAAAACTTGAATTAAGATGCTAACAGAGAATGGGGAGCAAAGTAGAAAGTTACAGGCCATTTTTAGAATGAAGAATTGACAGGAATTTATGACTAAATAGGTGTGGGTGGTGTGAGAGGGGGTTGAATGGAGAATAACACCCAGCTTTCTAACTTGAACAATTGCACGCGGGTGGTTACAGTTAAAGAGTTCAATTTAGGACAACTTGAGATACATTGGTAAACCATGATTAGCTGGTAGCTGATGTTATGGAAATAACTGAGATAATCCAGAGAGAGTGTTCAATTAAAAAGTCAAGGACAGGAACACAGGAATACCAAGATTTAAATAGTGGGCAGAGAAAGAGTTACTTATAAAAGGAAATTGAAATGAATACACAGAGAAAAACGTTTTCACATTAGCCATAAAGATTATCAGAGATTAAAATACATAAATCCTCCTGAGTTTAAATATAATTTTATTATTTTATTAATTATCCATTCTTAAAAAAATACTCCTGAAATTAAAATACATTGTAAAGTTATTTTTAAGCCCTTCAAATATAGCCACTTCAATATTCTCCTTAATATTTTCATTTATTAAAAGAAGTTACTACATATCAATTAATATATAATTTCCTATAAAGAGAAGCAGCAGTGCTATAAAGGGAAGAAGATATATGTTACAAAAAGATGAAAACATGTGCTCAGGAATCAGAAAATCCCAGGCTACTGTGTGAGCTCTGAAAATCACAACTCATCTCTAAAAATGAGGTTAATACACATTCTGATATCATGGGAATTTAAATGGATTATAAAACTAATAGGTGCCCAGTGTTTTGAAGAACTTTAAATCTGTATAAATAGCAAATAGTGTATGTGTTTCTTGTAAGACCTTTCACCCAGGCATTTGTCAACCTAGAAGTGCTTATAAAATTGCCCTGTATGAAATTGCCTACGGTATGAAAAACTTTCAAACACCCAACTGTTTTTCCAAAACTGTACCTTGGCAAAACCAGGATTTCTATCTCTAGGAGGTATTTTATAATTTTCTCTCTTTATATTCTCTGATGCTTAAAGACTTTAAATGTAAATGTACAAAATAAAAACATTAATATATGTCTTCATATAATATGCTATAATAATTCATATAAATTTAGTAAAAAGGAACAAATTACTTATAAAGTCCAGATAACTGCAAGAATCTGAAATAGTTTTTGAGAAAAGTCATAATAGATATTAATTTTTCAGACATAAGAATTAGAAACTGAAGTATAGAAAATTCTGGAGGCTGAGGATTTAAGAGGCTACTGTATCAGCAGCTAAGTTCTCCTTTATTTCTAGTTTCTACCTGTCCTTTACAATAACATGTGAATAAATGCCTCACAGTGAGGTTATTATGGAACCATAAGCTATACTATTACCATACTCAAAATTATAACCAAAATTACAACTTTGCAAATTATAACTAGAGGAAAATTACAGGTTATACCAAGTTGTAGCAGATGTATAGAAGAGTGTAACAGCTGCTGAAGTTCTGAATCTTATACCTTATAAAATTATATTTTCAGTTAACATAAATGTTGAAATAGGTTATTCATTCTAAGAAGTTTTTCTGGAGACGAATACTTCCTCCTGCACCAGACAGAGCCTAGTATTAGACAAGCCTGCTCTTGTAAGTGCATTTGAATGTTCAGAACTACAAATGCGTTCTGAAATTTAGTAGTTCCACTAAATTAATCAAAGAATGTACTAATTAAATAATTGTATCTCTAGTCACCTAAGGGTGATGTATAAGACTCACTAAGAGACATTCTGATACCTAATATTTGTTATATTTTAAAAAATAATTTTTAGATAGGTGACCACCATGAGACATATAACACCTAGAAGTTACAAATAAAAATTACTAAAGAAATCAAATTTTAAAATCATGTTAGAGCACCAGTAGCCTTATACATAAACTGTTAAATAAGTCAGGCTGAAGAATCCATCCCAAACATGTACCTGCAAAGTCTAAAGGCACCTTGCTTGCCATTCACAATTTGATTTAGTTCATCACCCAGTCTGTTCTCTTTCCACACAGATGATATACTGTAGAATATACACTTGAAACCTATGTAATTTTTACTAGCTGATATCACCCCAATAAATTTGAAAATAAAAAAAATCAGGGAGAAACCTACTCTGGTTACACAATTAGGGGCCTGTGGTACCTGTGTTGTTACTGTAAATAAGAGAAACTCCTTAGCAAATGCCAAAAGTTACCTGAACATCCAACAGTATTTATTGGATACCTATTTTGCATACATCACCAGAAAAGGTATTGGAAAATTAACCACCATCAATTTTCATATGCCTAAAGCTTTCTTCTAGTCTCCTCTCTCCATTTGAAAATTAGTTTCCAAACACAATTTGAAAAACAAGGAAAGGAATTTAAAGGCTCATGAAAGCTACAGACATTAAATCTCAACTGCATTGCCATTTTCAGACTAATGCTTTTTGGCTACCTAATACCTCTAAGCTATTAAAATTTATATATGTCCATTAATTCACTCAACAAATTTTTTTTAACTCAATAAAATTGAGTGTATTATGTGTGAGACCTTGATGACTTACAAATGAGTAAAATAATATCCTACCCTCCAGAAGCTTAGAATCTAGTAAGAAGATGACGACAACCAAATAACCACAATAAAGTGCAATAGCTGATATAAAGTGTTATGTGCAGGACACCATAGGAGACAAGGTTATAATAATTAATTCTCTTCAGGGGGATCAGGGTCAGCTTCATAGACGAGATAATGCTTGTGCTGGGGGATCAAAGAGCTTGTGAGGGTAAAGCAGAAACTGGGCAAACCTAGTAGTCTGATAAGACTTAAGCTCACCTTAAGGTGTAAGTGAAACGACAGGGGACATGGTAAGAGATGGGGCAGAGAAGTAGAAAAAGGTGTAGTGTTCAATTAAGAATACAATAGACTTTTCACACAGAGCAAAGTGAGGAGAAAAAAATATTTTCGAGCAGAAACTCTAGAACGTGTTTTAGGTATGCATTAAAAAGAACACACTTGGATGAGGACACATAAGGTGAGAAAAGGTGAAGAGCAAAGCCCTTTCTAAGAAAAATACCCAGTACTGCCAGAAGCAGAGATGAGAAAAGAATTCATAGAGGAGACCAAGAAAGAAAGACCAAGGAGGCTGGAGAAGAATCAGCAAACTCAGAGGAGCGAAGTGGTTGGCAAATTCAGTTGACAGGGGGAGGAAAGGAAGACTGAGGACTGAAAGAGTTAGATCCAGGCACCAAGGACTCCACCGTGTCTGTAGTTAGTGGTAAGAGAGTTACAGTAGGTAAGACCTTGATTCCAGTGAGAATGTGAGGAACAGAATGGACTGGAGAGTTTGACCACGTTTCCCGGTAGAAATATGAACGAACACATTCAAAGGGTCTAAAAAAGGAGCTCAATAAAGTGAAAACTGAGCCTCCAGGGCCCATTCCCAGAGGAGTCAGCAACTGGTAGAGGAACTGGTTAAAGTACAGGTTAAACAGGAGTTAGAGTAAACAGGAGAAAGGAAGTCAGGAAATGCGCATATAAATATGAGGTCTAGCAGTTGAGGGATTTCATACCTCACGGATCAAACTGTTTTCTGTGAAATAAGATCCAGGTGCACTGCCAACTTTCTCCCTATATTTCATATAACTGAAGTATAACAAGGACACTAGATATGGCAGCATCCCACAGATGGTTATTGGTACAAAAATAACCCAAGGATGCTACATCATCCTTATAGTGTCTGATCACTAGAAATGTATTCATTACCTAATACTCAGGAGCAAAATAATCATAGAACCATAGTAACAATGGTCACCTGCTCAATTAGCCAAAACATGCCAGGGCAACCCTTCTCGTGTCCCAAACAGAGAAATGGCCTAAAAAAATTTTTTTCCCCAAAGGAGTATGGTTTCCTCCTAAACTGAATGTCATTTCTCTCTTTCTTTCCTATTTCTTGTAGCATAAGGTTTATTTCAATGATTTTTCTTCTTAACTTGATGCTGTAATAACTCCGGAGCTCATATCTTTCATCAGACTCATTGATATGCTGTTGACTCCATCTGCCAGATCATTAACAATGATTTTTTAAGAACAGGTAACACTAGCTCTTGCAGTGATGCCTACCCTTCACTCTCACTGCTCCCAAAGAAAATCATCCATTTTATAAGTCTTTTCATCAATCATTGGTATCTGTGCTTCGTTCTTTCTGACAGTTCTTAGTCGATGTGACTGAGTTTTATGCACACCAACTCAACAGTACAGGTTAATTGCGATACATTGGAGACTACTTTCTCTGTTTACTTCCATGACAAACATTTTGTCTTGTGGGCAATTTAACAACTGGGAAATCATAATGTAAAACATTCTAAAGAAAAGGTACTTCCTTTTGTTTCAAAGTTGAGGAGCATTCGGACTCTAGGTGGTCTCTGATTTTTCAAAGCAATTCAAAGATAAGAAACAAGATACTAGTTTGGGATCTCTTTGACCTGTGATACTTTATCTGATTGTTGATACAGAGAAAAATTCTGGCTCAGAACTTTATCCACAGTACTTCCAAGTTCTAAAAAGGATGCAGCATATTTAGTAGGCAAAGTTCATTTGTAATAAGATCAGAAATATATTTGATTCCAATCTAATTTACACAGCTTTGTTATTTTATTTTACAAATTGATAGATGGGGTGAGGGTTGTGTTATTTCAAAATTATTTAAATGTTTCTTATAGAGTTTTAAAATTACTTAGCATTGTGATCTGGGAATATGAAGTAACATTAATGTCAGAAAATTATAAAAACCTGCTTTTAAGAATATGGCAAATGGCATCAAAATGGATTGTCTAAAAGTAAAATGCAATGTTAGAAAGATAATGTTTGGTGCGCTCTGGGAAGTTTCCCAGATTCTCCATCAAGCTGAGCTTTGTGAGTGTTCATTATGAGAAGTGACAGCTGTCTCTGTGGCCCAGAGTCAGGCTTTGTATTATTCGTTGACACTGCTTGTATTACATTAAGTTTGTAAAATGAATACAAAAGCTATAACTCCTGTTTTTAATGACTTGCACACATTTTCCAAAGGACTCATAGGAATGATGTAAGAATAAAGTAACATAATAGGTATTTTGTTCAGTAAAATGACTGATTCAGCATAGTACAGTGGAAAGATCATGATTGTTGGAGCCAAGAAAGAACTGAATCTAAATCTCAGCAACTTCAGTTCTGCTACTTTCCAGCTTTATGACCTCAGGTAAGACATTTTACCTTCTCAGAGCCTCTATTTCCTCATTGGCAAAATGAGGATAGTTCGTCTCACCTCACCAAGCAGCAGTGAAAATTAAATAAGATTTGATAGAGCATCTTATTCAAAGTCTGACAACATATAGTAGATGCTTAATAAATATTAATTTGTTTTTCTTATATTCCCAATAGCATAACTCTCATGCTATAGATGCCAAATATCAAAGAACTAAATGTATGCATAAAGAACTTACATAAATACTTAAGCACTACCAGATACATGATGCTAACTAGTTAACTCTTAGATGTAGTAAATATTGAAACATACAAAAAAATGCTATTCTCTTTCTGAACTGTGGCCTTGTTTTATAAATAATTCTCCCAACACTTATTGAACTGCAATATAGCTAATAGACTGCCTTTTTAAAATTTCTTTTCAATTACAGTTGATACTCAATATTATTTCATATTAGTTTCAGGTGTACAGCATAGTGGGTAGACATTTATATAATTTATAAAAGATATCCCCACCACATACAAATAGTTTAGTATCCAGGGTCTTGTTTGCAAACATTGCCCCTCTGTACCATATATGTATTCAGGGTCCAGAAATCCTTCCAGGATCTGATTCCCTGCTTTCTGCTTACCTAAAAATAGAGTTTAGACATAGGATAATGGAACAAAATGTTCAATCAGTATATTTATTTCCTCCTGTCCCAATGTATAGTATCTGTAGTACAATGTTTCCATTCCTTCCTTTTTTTTTTTAATTGTTATATGTATTGGGGTGACATTGGTTAGTAAAAATTACATAGGTTCCAGGTGTACAATTCTATAATACAACATCTATGTGTTGTGTTATGTGTTCATCACCCAGAGTCAGTTCTCTTTCCATCACCATGTATTTATGTCTAAGATTTCATGTGAGATTATAAGGATCTGCTCAAACAAGATGGCTTCACCCTTGCTAATTATTTTTATATCCTTGGAATCAAAACAGTTCAGCTATTTTGAATGCTGCTAAACTATTCCATAGGTCTGTCATTTGGGGAGAGACTCTCTTTGCTTCCCCTCTTTGTTCCCCATAGCAATTCCCATGCCACCCTGTCTGAGTTCAGGACTGGCTTCATGGGCCTAGGACCTGAGCACAAAATCCCACACTTGGTTTAATGCTCTGCTGTCACTGCCTTGAAATTCTCAATTATTTTTTTAATAAGAGGCTCTGCCTTTTTATTTTGTACTGGAGTCCACAAATTATATAGCTGCTTCTGTGTATGTTATTCAAGCATAAAATCTATTTGTAATTGACTCTTGCTAAACTAACTAATTATTCTTGGTTACTGGATCCATTTTGCTTTTACGCATTTGGTAAAGTGAGGCAAGGCTCCAATCTATGTATCTGTCATTACTCTGAATGCTCTTAACATGAAAGAGTGTGAGCCCATGGTCCATTGCTTTCTGAGGAAACTATCTGAAATTTCTTCTGGAATCCTATTAGAGTGCTGCAGGCTATAGATGTGTAAATGTCAATACAGAATGCTTTTGGTGAAAGATATTGACCAGTAGAACAGAAGACAGATATGCTCCTTTTCTTTCCAGGAACCCCCTTGTACCTCTAGGGGGAGACTAGCAGAATTCTTAGCTTGGAGTTAACTCCAAGAGAAAAGATGCAAAGAAGGAAGAAATAAAAGGACAGTGCCATGTATGAAAGAAAATCATGAAGGAAAGGAGTTGACATAAAAACATTTAAATATTTTTATGGGCAAAAGTGTTACTGCAATGTATTTAAACCTGTTTACCACAAGGGGAAAAGAGGAGGGGAAAATAACCAGCAAGCTGGTTTGCTTCTCATCTGGCTAATTGACTATCAAAATCCAGTGTTTGTACCTTCCCCTTCTTCATTCCTGCCCCCAAAATAGATCATAAAAAGTACCAAAGACTCAATCAAGTTGCTCCTCAGAGTTCCCATATGTTCTTAAAATAAATACCACTATATAATTTCAAATGTTAAAATAATTAACCAAAAGCTATTCCATTAAAATAAATTAATAGTTATTTTACTAGCTTTCAAAGGTGGCTTTCTCCACATTTCTTCTCCATGGCAACATAGCCTCCTAAAAAGAAAAAGGCAACCAGTCTTCCTGTTCTTTGTTTAAGTTCATCCTAAAATAAACAAATGAATGAAAAATTCCTGGGTATTAAAAGAGAATCTTGAATTATTGGATGAGCTATCTGAAGTAGTGAAACAATGTTGAGCAGGGGGAATATTAGAATGTCAGGAAAAAGAGAAATACATTTCTTTTTCTAGGAATAAAAAATTTGGTAATTTGCCAGCTTAAGCAGCCACCCTCTAATCCAGTTAACCTGGTCTAGAACAAAAAATAAAATAATTGGGTTTTTTTAATTAAGAAACATTTTCCCTTCATTGTCTTCTTCCTTTTCCTACCTCGGCTCATCCTCTACCATGCCCATGGGGAACAAACACCAAAAACAGTAATAGATTTACGAGGAATATACTACCCAAGGAAAATCATTTACATAAATAAAGAAGAAAATTCTGCCCAAATTCTAGCAAATCACAGAATATTCTTAAATGCACTGAAAACCAATGTGTATGGTTTTGCATGGACTTAGTAATTAATACTTAATATTCTTGAGATAACAAGATAGTATGTAGATAGACTTCTTTAAAGATGATCAACACCAAAAAAATCCTTCATTCTACTTGCACTTAACATAAATATTTTTAAATGATCATTTTTATCCTATGAGAGGTACAAAGCAGTAATATATGCAAATTAGGAATCCAGAAAATATTACATAGCTTCCCAATATACCACAAGTTATTAATTAAAGGGAAAATATTTAAAAAGATACTGACAATTAATTACATACATGATTAAAACACTCAAAGAATAAACACCATATGATCCTTTGGAAATTATGACATAGTTTACCATGAGAGCTTCAGAGTATAATAAGTGCTACACAGCTGTTACAGTAAAAGTCTACGACCAAAGGTCACAAAGAGGTGTATGATAAAATGAGCAAAGTAGCTTAAACAGAAAATGCCAAAATGCCAATAAGTGAACATTTTCATTCCTAAGAACTGTGGCATCTCATAACACTAATAACACCATATTATCCCCCTTGTTTCTAGCCCTTCTCCTCCTTTTAACAAAATTTTATTATCCTTCTAAAGTTCCACTAATACAATGAAGCATAGTGTATTTAGTTATTCTCAAATGCCATTGCCTCGTAATAAGGTCAGAGGTTTGTGTCAAAAGTTTATTAACATAACTGTATTTTTCTTGTATTTTTTTATTATCAGACTCATTGGGGTGACATTGATTAATAACAATTACATAGGTTCCAGATGGACAACTCTACAGTGCATCATCTATGTGTTGCATTATGGGTTCACCACCCAGAGTCAGTTCTCTTTCCATCACCGTATATTTGACTTCCTCCCCCTCCTCTCCCACCCCTTCTTTCCTTGCCCTCAGGTAACCATTAAACTATTGACTGTGTCCATGAGTTTTTGTTTCTTATTTGCTTTCAGTTTTATATTCCACATATGAGTGAAGTCATATGGTTCCTGTATCCTTCTTATCTTAAAAACACAATTCAGAAAAACTGAAATTACTTCTGCTCTATTGAGCAAAATCAGTAATCATTCCATGTAGAAAAATGTTACTCTACCAAATGAAGTAGCACCATTTAGAGAAGAAGAGAACAAAACAAAACAACAACAACAACAACAAAGAGGATGAAGGTAGAAATAGGAAGCAGGTGCCATTTATTTCCATGCTGATCTTACTGACTGTGCTCAATGAGGTAATAGGGAGGGCTATTATTGTTCAAAAATACTCACCTAATGATGAGGGCTCAACAGAACTCCAGTGACAAGGGAAAAGTGTTAAATCTGAAACCCCATTATCCAAAACACAGTTATTTATGCCAATGCAAAGCATAAATTGAATATAAAAGCCACATACAACTATCAATATAATTATTCTGTAATCACTTTGACTCAAGACATATACATGTTTTCTACTATAGAAATTTAGTCAGTTCACTGATAATCAATTCCTCCAAGGTGTAGATGACACAATTTCAAGAGCTTATTTCACCAGGAAGGTTTGCATTTTATTTGAAGGAAAAAAAATTAAACCTAAAGCAACTGTCAAAAAAAAAATATAAATTTCCAATGCTAGGATTTCAAAAAAGAAATAGTCCTCAATGAGCTTAAATTACCCCATACAGAAAACTGTCTATTCAGCTCCAATCTATATAAAAAATCTATACTACAAAATTCTGTGTAGTAGTACTTACATTACAAAGATCAAAGGTTAAATGTCTATGTATGCATCTGTTATACACAATACATATTAATATATACGCACACATTTGGCACTGGTACATGTATTCTAAGCACTAGTCTTAGAATATGGTGAATTTCATATTTAGAAATCCTTAAGTGTGTTTAGAACTGAGAGATGTATTACTTATTACTTACCCTTAAATTCATTTAATGTGACTCTCCATTTATAAATTACTAGACTCTGATCTCATCAACTCATTGTGACGAGGCATACACAAATTTCACATAATTTTAAAGATTATAAAATTAATATACATTTCCTCCTCTGATTTTCATTGCCCAAATTCCTTCCACTCAGCCATGATGCTCTGTTGCACATATTTCATGCAGAACGCACGCAGAACATGCCACAAAGAATCTGCAATGCAGATAAGAGTGAAGCATTTTCCTTAATTTGCATATCACACCACACACAGTGACTGATTTGTCAAATATCAAACAATTTACGGATTCTAGTTCTCCTTTCCTCCCTTTCTTGCACATTAGGTTTCCTTTTCTTGTTTTTTGCAATTGAATTTTATAGAAAGGAAAATATCTTTAGTTAAGCTGATTTAATTTGAAATTATGAGCATTAGATTTCCTCAAATAACGTAAGAATATTGAAAAGAAAAAAAATAAGTGCACCTTCAGGTTAGATTACAAAACAGATCGGGAGCTGAAAAGGCAATCTCTGACTCAGAATGAAATTTAGCTGCCAGTTCCTACGGTGAAACATAAGACCACCTTCCCTCAGCAGCTCAAGGCAGGAGACATTGTTTTGCTGTTCTCTCCAGGCTCTTTTGTACACTGAGGCTGATGTGATTGTCCAGACTTGTGTCCTGCACAGAATTTAAACTACTTTTGTGAGTAACAGCAAAAGGAATTTATTGACTTTCTCTCAGACAAAGGCAGAAGTGACCACTGGCATCAAATTATCTACTTGGATTTTTAGCTTATTAAAAATGGGGTGGGTTGTGATTGATGTTGACTTTTTAATTCAATTCTTTCATCTAACTAACTAATACTGTAGGATCTTAAAATGTTTATGCAAAGCTTTATTTGGATTACTTACACACATGTGACTATTCTTTATTTGCGAAGGTGACCATGCAAATCACATTATTTGCAGAGGTAGAGGTGTCTTCCCCAAAAATAAGCCCCACAACAACAAACATTTATTTATTTCAGTTCTGGGAACAGTTACAAACAAATATAAGACACAGTTCTGTTTCAAGAACCTTATGACACAGGATGACAAAATACTTACAGATAAAAAAATAAACACTAAAGAAAGACAGGGATATGAGTGATACCACAAAGCTAAAATCCTAATGGAAAAGCTGCCCACATAAGAAAGAGATCTCATTACCTGGTTGACTTACAATTTTTCTAGCTCTCAGTCTCTGTAAATTGGACTAGATTATCTCTAAATTCTCTCCCAAGCTAAAAGTCTAAAAATCCTTGTACACTTACTCTTAAATACCTTCATAATTTTACTCTGTGTCTTATCAGTGGAAATCTAAGGCAAAGGAAAGTCAGTGGCCTCCGGAAGGTATTTTTCATTTGTCTATTTTCTCTGTTCACTTTTAACAGTTCATAGACCAAGAAAAAAATCCCATTCAATTTCTTCTCACATCTATATATAAAAGGAGTGAACTATTCATAACCTACATCCAGGGTATATACATTGTGGTCTATCCACACATGTTATTTGAAGTGAACAGTGAGAGTCTAATTTTTTAAAAAAGTTTACATAGTTACAAACACTGGGGTTTCTCTTTTTGGCAGGTCCTATTCTCTCTAAGCACACCTAACATGGTCTGAGTTCCCAAAAGATATGCAAAGGGATACACCAGCTACATAGCCAATTATTCTTTTAATTCCTGAGATGATATTGACTGCAAATCACTCCTTCCTCCCACCCTGTGCAGATTATCAAGGTGGGATAACACAGAAGAACCCTTGAAACTCACTCACCATTCTCTATAAAAGCCCTAAGTAGCCAACACCTCGATCTCCATCTCCTGGGCTCCACGACCCTGGCATCTATTGACCCAAGGAAGCCAAAAGGGGACTTCCCAAGTAGAAATTACTCCAATTCAAACTGTACTTCCCCAAGTCTTACAGCCCCAAACACCAGAACAGAGAGAGTACATGGGGACCCAAAAGAGAGGATTATCATAAAGGGCTGTCTGGAAAAAAATCCCAACCATTGTCAAAGTAATGAGAATGGTTTGCAACTGGATACTTTCTGGACAACACTGGTATATCCCTTCACTTCTTCCACTAACATGTAACTCCTCCAGCTTGGGGCATTATTTCAAACTGCTCCATTATGGGTCCTAAATTATGTCAGGGCCTCTCCATCAAGAAGTTGAGGAGAATGGAGGAGGGGAACCATGGAGAAGATGCTCACAACTAAATGACACAACTAGTAAATGGCACTATGAACTAGAATCCCGATCTCATGGCTCCCAGTATACTGTTTCTTCTTCTCACAGTCTGCTATCACCTGTAATTAAAAGCCACTCTTCCCTAAAATGTTTAGTATTATAAAAAATAAGAATTAATTATCTTTTCTAATCTGCTACTTTAAATAATATACAGATTTCCCTAGATGTTAGCACATTTGACTTTTAAACAACATGCACTGTCATAGGTTATGTATCAAAATTCCCAAACTGACTATTCTATCAATAACAAGGTTCAAACTTAAATGCAACTGATACACTTTTCAAATTTTCACATGATAGTATGGACTGCCAGCCAGTAAGTTTTGCTGCTACCAAAAGAAAAAAAATGCAAATTATTTTTCTACTGTGCTCTTGCTATTTTTAAAAAACTGAGATATTATTCCTAAGTATAAAATTGTAAATCTAATACAATTGAAATAATAATAGTACTCCTTTAGCATGCCTAAAGTGGCTGGCCATTCATCTCAATAGGATGCTCACTGTATCTAAGTTGTATATACTTAAATTGACTATGTGTTTAAGTTGTCAGGATAAAACAACATTAAAGAGCAGATATTAAATGTTATTCTAGAGCACATATATGAAATGTTAGAGATATACCATCCTCTAAAACAGAAATTTTGTAATAATGCTTTATAATAATAATAATAATACAACTACTTTATTATAAGATTTTGTTTTCTGGGAACCAACCTCAGAATATTAAGGTTTGTTTAACTTTCACAGAATTAACTTTAGTACAAGTAGGGGAAAAAAAAGATGGCTAAATACTGTGATGACAATCCTAAAATTCTATATAAATACAAATATACAGGGCATTATCTAGAAAAATCTCATTCCACTGATCTGAGAAGGGTAATAAGGAGTCTGAATTTTAAAAAGATGTCTCCAGTAATTCTTATTATCTGGTGAACTTGGAGAATATTATTATAATGCATTCAAAGCTACATGCTGAGAATTTTGGATTATATTTACCAACATGCCCATCAGTCAGTATCATAAATTCATTTATTTTAACCTTAAGCACTTTTCACTCCTCAAGGGCACCCTTCTAAATGGTAAATTCCCTGGAAATGCTACCAGTCAGTATCTTTGAAGAATTAGATAATCTCCCTCTAAGAGCAAAGAGGAACAGGAAAACAATAGGTGCTGGCAAACAGATGGGTGACAAGACTTCTGTTACAACAATTGCAAAGGGAATTGACTCAGTTTCCCATTGAGATTAATCTTTTAAAAGCAAAAGAAAATCTGGGGGTCACAATTTAAATGAGCATGAATTTATGCATGACCTGTGCTAGAAAGGGCTATGTCAAGCTTGTCCACCAACCTGCAGCCCAGGATGGCTTTGAATGTGGCCCAATATAAATTCATCAACTTTTTAAAAACATTATGAAAATTATGCATGGACTTTTTTTTAGCTCATCAGCTAATTCTTCTTCTAATGCAGCTCAGGGAAGCCGAAAGGTTGGACACCCCTGGGCTATGTAATCCTGATTGTCACCCAAAAATTCCATGAGAATTTAAAGCCCTTAATGACATTATGTCAACACATCTTTGAAATGGTTAACATCCCTCCCCAAATGATCTGTATATATCTAAAGTAATCTACTGGCCAATTTCCTGCATTTTGTCCCTCTTTATAGATTATAAACACTTAATATTTACAACTTCAAAAGTCATCAGGCTGGTAGCCACGGCCCCTTTACAACTCTACATACTTACATAAGAAGGTAGTGGTGATAGTGGTGACTCAGAAAGTATTTCAAGATAAGTCAGCAACTCCTCTTACAATAATAACTTTGTTAATAAGGAGGACACACCCAATATCATACATTTGTCACCAGAATTAAGATATAAAAAGTTATTCCAAGACATAAGGTAGGAATGTATAGAATAAAAGCACTGAAATTTAACAAAAACATAGATGTGACCTATAAGATTTTTAACAGTAAACTCTTACTACTCAAAGGTAAGTGACTGCCAAGCCAATCTGTGCTGCTCCTTCAATCTCTGGCCTAATGCCTCATTACAGCATGAGTTGCCTAAAAATTACACTAACAAGAGATAAACAATTGTAACTTTTAAAAAGTGAATGGTTGGCTACTAATGCCTTATAGACCCCCCAATAGAAAAGGGCAATGCTCATAGGATTAACCCCTTTCTTACTACTTTTCTCTCCAGGTTAGAGAGGATGCAATCTTCCCAAATGAAAGAGAGAGAGAAAAAAAAAAAATGGGACAAGTGGGAGAGGCATTATGAATGATGTCTGGTACCACTGACCCTTCTTTCCATTCACTTAAAGTACTCTTTAATCCTCTAGATGGCTTTGGAGAATGATCTTATCTTTTTTAATGGCGCCAACCCAGCAACCTGAACTATTCACCAATGCTACTTTTGAGTAGCTGTGAGGTAGGAAGCCCAACCTTTCTCTAGAGACCTACTAGGAATTTATAGGGACTGTAAGGAATGTTGCAAATGCCCTTCACTATAACTCAAAATCTAGCATATATGCAAGCCATCTTTATTTGTAAGATAACTTATCTGCAAAAATATTACCACAATAAGATTTTTTTAAATCTTAATTAAAACATAAAACATAGTTCACTTTATTATAAACAGATCAATTAACCAGGACATCATAATTTTTATTTCATCAAATAAAAGTAGTGAAAATAAAAGGGAAAGTTAGGTTTTGGAGCCAGCAAGTCCTGAGTCCAAATCCCAGTTTCACCACTTGCTACCTGTGTGTCTTTGAGATAGGCTCTTTAAGTCTCAACTTTCCGCATAAAATGTGGCACACAGCCACATAAGTTTGTTCTTTTCCCTTCCACATGTGCCTTCATTAGTACAGGTATCGTAGCTGCCCAGTTTCCCATCAAGGTATCATGTTCTTAGAAAAAAAAAAACTAATAAAGAATAAGGATCCTGAGGAGAGAGCAAAATGAGAACAGTGGCATTACTAGACACAGAAAGTAAGGATCGACAGAGATATGTAACAGAAATGTTCACAGTTCCCACTTCGAGTGGATAATTAAGAAAACAAAGAAGTAGGTATTATTTTGACTAAAAGAACTAAACTAAGATAAAGAAAAAGAAAGCTGAAAAGATGGAAAAGAAACTGCTGTGAGCAGGCTAGGATGTTACAGAAAGTTTTTTAACCCATAAATATTTAACATGGCACAACATTTCATCAATGCATACAATATTTTGAAGGCAGGCAATGCTTCTGAAAAGATAGATAAAATATCACTTACCATAGGCTTTGTTCTTTGCAAGAATTTGTGGTTTTTTCTGTGGGAGTAAGGACTGGGAATTTCAGAGCTCAGAGCTAACACTGGGCAGAGAAAGAAAGATGTATCTCAAAGGTTCTTTAAAGCCATAAAGATATCAGGGATATCTTAAATTTCCCAAACAACCTCCATATCCCTAATGATAAACTACTATTTTAAACTGTTGTTCTATAATTCATCATGAATATAGATTTAGTTATTGACAGGGGATTATGTTAAAGGAAAAATAATTTCAGGTTTTATTTACACTGACAATAATATGTTTTCTCATGAGTACACTACTATACTCTCACTTCATCTCTTAAATTCTATTGCCACAATATATATGTATTTTATTGTTGAGGTGGGGATCGAAGAATGCTTGTAAAGTACTGGAAAAAAAATAACGTCATGTTTTTATGTCCTCTGAGAAAATAAAAAGTTACCCTACCTACAGCCTAATACAGTCTCCCATGCATGGAGCTGATACCACGTAAGAGCTGATGATCTGAGCCTTAATGTTGGTCATAAAATAAGGTTGGTATACAACTTCTAATTCAAGATAAAATATTTTAGGCCAATCTGTACAAATATGAAATGAAAATATTCATTCTAAAACTCCCAGATTAAGAAATTATTCCTCATTTAGTCGTGTTTAAAAATGTTGAAGGAAAAGCAACATTCAAATAAGGAATAACACATTCGCCTGGAGAATGGTTTAAATGTAAATTGGTTAGTTTTCCTTCGAGGAAAGATGAGTGTCTCATTGCAAACAGCCATAAAGAATTGCCTTAAAAAGAAGTCAACATTTGGGGAGAAAAATCACCCTACTGAGTAAAGTTTGGTAAAACATTTTATTATGACTATAAATTTTTTTCCACACTAAATGTTTTGGGAATGGGGGAAAAAAGTTGTTCCAAACTATGAAAATAACAGTACTTCAACATACTATTAATAGTTGCCAAACTCCATCAATTCAATGTGCCTCAACAAAATCAAAATTTTCTATTAAATTTTTAAGTAAGTATAACAACTTACTTAGCTTACTTTCTATTCAGTTCATCTTATTTATCTTCTTAATCTGATATTCAATAAAATGATGAGAATAACTATGTAACTTGTATATGTGCCCTCAAAAATATCAGTTCAGTAGGCTTAGCAACAAGATTTTTTTCTTTAAAAATGACACCAATAAACCTTTTCCAACATGAGCCATTAAGATAAAGCTACATTCTTTAAAGCATTTAACTTATATATTTTTTTACATTGATCACATGTTGAATTGAAAGTTTGGACATATTGGGGTAAACAAATATCTTCTTAAAATTAATTTTACCTTTTAAAAAAATGTTTTAAAAATGTGACTATAAGTTTGTTTAACAGCGTGGCTTCTTGCTTATTTTAAATTACTAACTCTAACAGTTTAAAGGTAAAAGCTTACAGTTATGTGGCCACTTATGTTGGAAATTGAGATGTTTTACTCAAGTTGTAAATGGTTTAAATAAAAAGCCTATTTTTGAACAAAAATTAACTATGCCAGCAAGATGATGAAGTAGGTAAACACTGTGCCTACTTTGTTCCATGAACACATTAAAATTACAACTAAAATATGGAACAACCAACCTGAAAAACCATCTGAAGCCTAGCTGAACAGAAGTTTTATAACTAAGGATACAAAGAAGAGGAGGCCATGTCGATATTGGTAGGAGGGGCACGGACAAGAAAGGAGCCAAACCTCTGGTGGCAGAAGAGAATCAAGAGGGATATTTCAGGGGCAGAGGTTCCCCCTGGAGGAGCGAGGAACCCCAGCCCCATACCAGTCTCCCCAGCCCAGAACACTGGTGCTGGGAAGATGAGCCCACAACATCTGATTGTGAATAACAGTGGGGTCTCTGACAGTCTGGTTGGGACAAAAGGCTGTGGGGAAACCCAGATGTCCTCTTGAAGTGACCACGCAGACTCAAGTCACTCATGGTCACTCACCATAGGCTCCAGAAGGATAAAGTTACATTTTATAACATTACTAACTATACACACCTCTGTTTACACAAGAATATCTCATTGATCTAGCCTCAGGGTATAGGCATAGACTTGTGCTACTACTTCCATGTTCCATCAACTGGCCCATTGTGAGTATGGCTGGTTCTTCTATTGGGTGGCAGTGGAATCCTTGCAGACCCACTGGGACCTGGTTAAGGGGACTATGTTTGGAACTTACTTTTTGGATAGGGGGCTATATTTCTCTGGTTTGCAGTTATATCTGTGTATAGTTAGTCATTGCTAGTCTAGCCAGTGTAGGAATAGATTCCAATAGTATTCCTACCATCCACTTTTGTAACAAATTTTATATTCACACTTTTTAATTTTTTTAATGAGGCTTTCTCCAGATTGTATAATCTTTGGGCCCCATGAGACCAGGAATTTCTGATCTGTATCTCTGAACACTGTATTCTTAAACATTTCTATATCTACAGGTTTGAATGACAATGAGTATTCACAACTTCTAGAACGTTCATAATACTAAAGATAACAATAAGGTTATTCCAAATTAAGTAGTGACAGAAAATTAAATAGAACTTAAATTAGCAATAATAATATACAATAACTTTCAGTCAATGTGATTTTCAAGAACTATAGCTAACCAAACAAATCAATGAATAAGTGAATAAACAACATCCAATTTCGTTAACCAATACACCTTCCACATAATTGGATTAATAGAGCTCTGTCTAAACTTTATTCATAAAGCTTGAAAGTTCAAGAGATCTCAAGTACTTCTAGAAAAACTACCTGCCTCCAGCAGAGTATATAGAACACATGAAATAAACACAATGCATTCATTCACTTGATGGTGATAGACATTCTTGTAGTGGAACCTAAGAATGATTCTTCAGGTCCAGAGGACACTTTGCACTGAAGCTATTCCCCATTCTCACTTAATGACTCTACCTTGAAATGCTATGGTGATTGAATACGAAAACTATATTTCATTCTGTGCACTCAGTTGATATTAAAACTTTGTAAGATTATCCTTGGCTGTATGTTTATGAAGCTATTGTTCTCCATAAGCAAACACACAACTATTTGAAGTCAATAACCAGACACGTACACACTGACTCCAGTCTAAACAATCTAATATTAGCTAAATTCTACATAACTAACCAGTAATTACAAACCATGTGTATTTAACATAGTGAGGTCAGTTGGAACTAGGTTCACATCTCAGCTTTGCCATCTACTCGATGGATGTATGACACCATACACTTAAATTCTCTCCGCCTCAGGTTTTCCATCTTGACAACAGCTTCAATAAAACCCATCTCATTGGGTTGCTGTAGGACTAAATGTGAGGTGTATTTAAGGTTTCAAGCATTCATAATAAGCATCATCCACTATTTTTACTACATTTCAGGAGATAAATACTTACTATATTTCAGGACACGACAATAATATGATTAGCCCAATTAGTATCATTATTGGTATTTCTACTATTATCAAAATGTGAATTAGCATTAACAATGACAATAATAATAGCTCTAACTATTGGACTATAGGGGTCATACTTAAAGTAGCAAATTCAAACATTTTCTGTAACAGATAACAAAGATATGAATAAAATTGCTATAGCACGATGAAACAGAAGGCAAAGCATGTCATTCACTTTTATAGTCTGGATCACCTCAGGAAGGTACACATGAGATACCAATATCAAATGGAAAAGAAAGGATCGTGTGGATAGCCTACAAGAAAATGGATTTCCTCATGCTCCCTGGTGCAAAAGAGTGGAACCTGACTGAGAGTGATTATCTTTAGTCTTTCTTGACAGCTTAATTAAGTTCTGTAATTAGTCACAGTCACTAAGCACTACATTATCAACCCTGTTTCCTGCTGGATTGACTTCTTCTCTAATCTTATAAGTGGTTAGAAAAGTTCGCTCTTCTAAACACTGTCTCTGAATTGCAAAGAATCTTAACCCAGAAACACAATTTTGGCTTACTTCAAGTTTTAGGGTCACTGAACTGGGTCCTTAGGCCTGTTCTCATCACATTCTACAACCAGCTCCAGTCTGAGCTTCCTCTTATCTTTCTATCACGTCGTTGGGTGTCCCTTCTTCTCCCAGATATCAGTCCTTCCACACTATTTCAAGCTCTTCCACTATCCCCCTGGGGATAGTAACTACCAAATATTCAAGTCAAGGTGTTCATGCCTACCCCACTAAACAGGTCTTACAAAGAGAACTTCAGAGAGGGCAATGCTTATGTCAAAGAAATAATTTTCTTCTAACTGCAGAATTATAGGTAGCCAGCAGAAATGGTAAGTGACCGTCTAACACTCTTACGTCACATACAAACCCAGGAAACTCATATACTTAAGACTCTGTCATATCCTTCCAATTAATCTTTTGTCATGAGCCAAAATCACTTAACTATTATATCCAGTGCACTAATATATTTTATGCCTCTAATTAAACATATTCTATAATCTTAGGAAATTATTTGTGACTAGATTTCTGTCCTGAAAGAAGTAAAAATGTCTTCTGATGGTCAAGTAACGGCGCCTCTGAACCACCACACCTGTCTTCAAAGCTAAGGAATAAAAATGGAGGAAACCTAATAACATATAGTAACTTCACAGTTTATCTACATAAATCTGTCTCAAAATTAAGGAGCTATTGCTTCACATTTATACTAAGACATAACTGCATTTACCAGGGCCCTCCGGAGAGTATTCAGCTACCTAATATGAAAAATAGAGGCATTTATGACTGATTTATTTCTGGACAGCCCTTGTATATACTACGACACAACAGCATTATATCTTTATTGGTCACTTTGAAATTAAGATATTCAAATATCTTAGGTACCATAAAGGGACACTGAATAATAGGAGATGATGTTTCTGTTTCCTAAGATTTACAATTTTGTTGAGGCAGATAAAATTAGCACTAATAAAAAGTTTTTTTAAAAGTTCTGTAATTTACACAGTTGCCAAGTATTAAAAAGACAAACAGAAAACATTATGTGGAACATTAAGGCAGGAAAATTGAGAACACCAAATATTAAAAAAAAAAAAGCCAGATATTTAGATAAACTCAATAGTATGCCAACATTCTGAGTTGTTTTTTATCAATTCAGGATTATCTCTGCCCTTTCAACAATCTCTCCTGCACTGCCAGAACTCCTTGCCACCAGGGTTCCAGATTAGATTTTGCTTATGAAGTGCATTTGCAAGAGATCTGGAAGGTAAAAGTTTGCAAGAGAAGGAAAAAACATCATTCTCCTCCAACAAGTACAGTCAGGCAGGTGTCAAACGTGAAGTTTGTGTGGGCTTCAGACACTCTGAAAATCACCAATTAAAGTGCTCTGGTAGCCAGGATCAGCAGCAGTTGCCTGCATTTTTTCCAGCTTTCTAGTCTACTGAGAGCTAATGGGGCATTTTCTGTGAATATTGTCTCCTAAGCTTTCCAGTGGCCTGTAAGCACCTAATTTCCTGAAGTTAACTTCTTCTGGCTTGAAATTTCAAGAGTTGTTCCTATTTTCCTAACCAAACCCAGACCAATGTAGTATGTCCAATAAGAATGCACTATCTATCAGGAAGATTTACTTTAACAAAGGCTTATGTGGAAGTTACAAAGTCTGGACAGCCATATAGCAGTAAATAGTAAAAAGTGCTTTATAACAATTCTGATGCAAAGTACATGTTCAATTTTTTTGAAGATGTATTAGTCCCCCTGTTACATTAAATGATTTGGAGCCACAAGAATAATCTGACACAGGACAAAACTGAGACTCTAACTGGATAAAGCAGCATAAGATAAATATTTATGGTTTGGAAAGGTTAAGGATCTCAATTAAGGAGTGAGGTTCATTAAAGGGTATGAAAACTCTAACCAGCATCACTGAAAGGATTGTAAGAATATCTGCCTTAGTTTTAAATAATATCAGGCATCTGATACATTCAAAGTCGCACATACAACTGACATGAGCCAACTGAAGTTGACAAGTGCTATATGTAAAACCTTATATAGCCTATGTCATTCAGAATTTGTATTAGGAGACCACTTGGGCTAGGAGATCTCTAAGGTGTTAAATTCCAGAGTTTCTTCAAAAAGAAAGTTCTAGCAGTTAATCTAATACCCAAAGCTCTTCTCAAAGGAAATTAGCTTGATGATACATTAATGTGCCCATTTATACTCTGTACACACACATACACCATACCACCACATCAAAAATAACACATCCTAAATGGAAATCAGTCACCTCCTGCTATGCAGGTATGCATTAGCAAAATCACATATACCTGATATTTTAACCCGTCATTTAATAGTTCATTTATCTGTTTTTAGCCTTTTGAGTCATCTTCTCAAACTTTTTAAGCTATTAGCTTGGTTTCCCGCCCCCCCCCCATGGGTATAGATAAAAACTTTTTTTATCTTATATAATTCTGATATATGAATTGTGAAAATTACATTTCATCATGATTGTATCCTGTAATCTCTGAAGTCTCAGGTTGCTGAATCTGCCTTGTGTCCACAGCTACACTTGTATTCTAGTTACATTTAATTTCATTTTTATATAGTAACCATTCCCTTAAACTCCAAAATAAATATGCAGCATATTTATTGCTAATACTAGTATAATGGAAATTATTAACTCTAAGAAATCTTTATGAACTTAAGAGGTACAGAACAAATTATTTTTAAGAGAACTGAAGGATGTTTAAGTTCACATTTAATTTTTCATCACTTATAGACTCTCAATTATTAGTCAGCATTTTTGTATACAATTAACTATATAGGCTTTATTGATAGTAATTTCCATATATTCCTAATCAGAAAATAGTAATTTTTACTCATTTTTCCTTATGCAACAGTTTGTGTTTTAAATTCTGTCCATGTCAAGAAGATTATTTATAAAATAAAAAGAAAATGTATTTCTAAAATTTTGCTATCTAAGTTATATGAAGAATCAGGAATTCAGGTAGGATGAGTTGTGTTTGAGATGCTTATTAGAATATAGGTGTATAATCTTGAATTAGGTGTGGAAGATATAGTGACTCCAATCTCACTTTTATTTTATATACATAGATATGGTGACTTCTCTTAAGTCATAGAGCAGGTCAAATCTTCTGGGAAATCCATACATAAATATTCACAGGTAACTTTCAGCTAGATCTCAAAGTAACGTGACACACAAAGGACTTTCAATAAACAATGGAGTGTAACTGCAGAGACTCTTCTTGGAGTTGTAGAAGAGCCATGCAATTTTCTTAGTCTTTGCATACCACTAGCACTTATATGGCAAGTCTCATAAAGCACAAGTTGACATGTGACATCAACAAAGCAGAACAATGCCCATGACATAAGGTAGAAGGTTCAAGGCACTACTATTCCCTCTTATTCCTAGGAAAATGTAATTTTTTCCCTAAAAAAAATAAGAGCACTGGAGGCGTATCAGGAAACATGGTTTCCAATCAACTCATTTGACCTCTATGCATCTCTGTTTATCATCTGAAAATCAAGGCTAGAGTTATGATACGAATAAAAAAATATATCATTAAAATGAGGAGGCTATAATCAATAAAGCTATATATAATGGTATTGATTATTTTCTCGACCATTTATAGGTACAGGTTATTCCAATCTTGTGGCAGAAGAAAGAAAATAAGTATTGAAAGGTATTATGGCAGAATCAAGCTAGCTTTTTACCAAAGCTCTTTCATCTTCTTCCTGGGATCACAGAAAGTTACATTTCTCAGCTCCACAAAGCATTACTTTTATTGTTTAATATAGTTAATGATCATTTATATTTAACATGTATTTTACTCTTCAGTGTTCATCACTCTGACATTTCCATGGTGCTATTTTAGGATCATTCTTCCACTTACAGAAACTCGTTTTAGCATTTCTTTTAGTGCAGGCTCAAGAGTGATGAATTCCCTCAGCTTTGAGGAGTTTTTGGTGGGGGAGATTTTTTTTTTTGTCAGAAAACATCTTCTTTCCATCAGTTTTAGGTATATATTTTTATTAGTGATAGAATGTTGGTTGGCAGTTATGTTCTGTCAACACTATACATTCCATTTGTCTTTTACCTTCCCTTGAGAAGTTAGCTCTCCATCTTATTTTTGCTCTCTGAATGTAACGAGTTCTTTCTCTTTGACTGACTGTAAGATCATTTTGACTTTGATTTTCAACAGTTTTACCATGATGAGCCCATGAATGTTTTTACTTTATTTATCCTGTTGGATTTTACTAAGTTGCTTGACTCTGTGTGTGTTTGTCTTTCTTAAATTTTGGAAATTTCCTGGCCTTAACTCTTTAAATACTGCATCTCCTCCATTTGTTCTTTCCTATGCCTAGGGGACTTCAATTTTACATATTTTAAAATTGTCGAGCATATTCCAAATGTCTTTTATACATTACCTGACTTTTCCTTTTTTTTTTTTTTCCTCATTCTATGCTTTATTTTGGATGTTTTGCAGTTCACTAATCCGGTATTCTCACGCATTGAACCTATTATACTTCACCATCAAATTCCTAATTACAGATAGTTTATTGTCAGCTCAAGAATATCTGTTTGCATTTTTTATGCATCCCAATTCGCTAATAAAATTTTCTTCATTCATTTCTTTGATCTACCTTTTTCTATTTCCTTGAACATACTAATTAATTACAAGCATTTTAAAGTTCTTGTCAGTTATCAGCATCATCTACTTGTTTGCTTCAAAAGTCTATTGTTCTTTTGATTATTGGCCATATAGTTCCACCTATTGGTATGTCTACTTACTATTTTATTATATGACAAAAATTATGCATGGAGTAATATCAGATCTCCAAATGATGTTATCTTCCACCAGAGCAAGTTTCCCCTTGCCATTGTTAGGCAGATGAGTGACTGGTAATCTCAAGTCAATCAAGCATTCAGTTGGGTGGGGATTAAGATACAGTTTTAGTAGGATATATGTGATCTGCCCCATGTTTATTTCTATTCCTAAGCCGTGGTACTCCTGGAATTTGATTGAGGGCCTGGTAAATCTTTACCTTCTCAGCCCTGAAGAATACAAGAGGTACTCTTTCAGAAATGTTCAGTTTATTTCTTTATCCTCAGGCCAAACAGATAAAAAAATTGGTAAACGTCTTCAAAAACAGTCAGCCCTGTGTTTGCGTTTGGTGTCTCCTTCCTGCCAAGTCTTTTTATTTGTCTGTTTCCTAAATGCCAAAAATCTGCGGAAGCTTTCACTCTGCCTTTTTGGAAGCTTCTAGCCTAGACCCCTGCTTCTTATGTGGCTCAGAACACAGCAAACATCCCATATGGAGAGAGCTGGCTACGTGTTTTAGATCGCTCATGTTTCTAATTTGTCATCCCAGCTTTGAACAATCAAGAAGAGTTTTTGCTGGCAGTTCTTACTCTCAGAAGACATCTGCCTGGGCCAAATCCAATCTTCAGACCACACTCACAATCATTAAATGCTCTCAAGAAAACAGGGAAAATGACAACCAGCAGCATGCCTTAGAATAATATTCTTCCCAGAAATTTTAGTTCATTTATTCTATGTTGCTTCCATAGCGCTAGGAAGTGTAGCTAATTTATTTGGATCGTTCTAAGGATTGCAAAAGAAAAACTGGTGTGCCATAACCTACCTGGAATGAAAGCAATTGCATTCTAATAGCTCAAATTGGTTTTAAAATTCTTTGTATTGAATCAAACGGGCTCTTGCATTATCCATTCATTGTCTTAATTGTGAAAACTGGAGCAAAAAAGGAAATATTTTTATCCTCTTATGTTTTTTCATTTGAAGAGTCATCTCCTTTAATACTTTTTCCTCTAGTCTAAATACCAATAAATCTTAAACTTACTGTGCATATGTAATTCCTCTACCATAGTGGCCCACATCTTCAGGAAACACCCCACTTTGTCAATATCCTCTTAATATACAAATAAAAACACATATATTAGATTCTGTCATTAAGCCCAATGAAGGAATGATGAGAGGAAATCCCATAAGGATTAATATAGTTACAAAAAAAGTTATCTGATGAGTTGTTTTTAAATTACATGAACAAAAGAGCCAAAAATAATGTAATCAAATACAAGGAAAAATTTACAAAATAGAGATAAGAAGAATGGGACAAAAGCTTCCAAAACAAGTAAAAGCTCATGAAAAATGCTAAACCTAACAAAAACAATGCTTTATTTTTTCCAAACCCTTTTTCAAAGATCACTGCAGTTCATTCTCAGAATTTCATCATATTTTATAGATTATATAACTCTGAAAATTTAAGTGACTTTTGCCTGATGTCAAAATGTAATTAATAATAGAGATTTTCTTAGTTCAGATACAGATATGTATTTTACACTGCTGCACTCAAATCTATGAGATTATCAAAACAGTTTCAAGTAAATGCTTTTAAACCCTATCATGAAAATTTAGTTGGAAAAATGACCTTTGAAAAACAGACAAGTTTATTATTCAAAGAATGTGTATAATAAGTTCTCTCCTATACCACCAGCTAAAGATATGCATGTAGAACCACAAAATGTATTTTTTAATATTATTAAGGCTTTAGAAAAGAGAGTGAGAAGTTTATACAGGTATACTCGTACATACGTATATTGTGTGCGAGTATGTGTGTGTGTGTGTGTTACACATTTAAGGATCAAGCTACCCACTAAAACGGTATTTTAACAAGGTAGATTTGATTCCAAAACTATGCAGTTCTCTATCTTCCTCTCACACAGTAAGCAAACATCTATGTAACTGATTCCCTGCAGTATCTACTTTGAGCTTCTAATATGTTTGTTTTCCCAGAGCCCTGATGCCTCAACAATTCAAATATACATTTGCAGCTACTGTGATTTAGAGAAGAGAGATACAAATTTGGCTGTTCTGACTTTCTTCTAAGAATTTCTCTGTAAATAACTGCTATTTAAAATGTTCTTAAGTGAGTAAGTTTAATTTAGAATATAATAGTCAAAATTCTTAAATTTGGAAAGCAAATCAAATACCAAAGCCCCCTTTACCTATAAGTCAGACAGTAATGGTCTAAATTTAGAGGAAAAACTATTTCATCCCATAATTAGAACTGAGATTAGGGGGAAAAGTAACCCTGAGAGAGCTGCCAGTTGTACTTAAATTCATGGTAAAAGGTAAACGAGACCCAGTTTCACTTAGGCCTGGACACAGGTTTGACACCTGCCATTTTGAGGATGGAGAAGAGACAAGAGAGGTGAAGCTGGAGATAATTAAGAAAAGTCTCTCCAAGTTAATGAGACTGCAACAATGAGTTCTACCAATATTTAGTATTTTCTCAAGATACAGGTGAAGTTCTAAAGCCCCAAAATTAGACGGCCCAAGCTACCACGAGGAGGCAAAGGAAGTTACTACAAACATTAAGAATTTTGAGTTAATGTAGAATGCCTGATGTGTTGTGTTGTCTGGCACCTTCAGTGTCTATTACTAATAATTGAGTTGAATATGAATTGAACTGTGGGTTTACTGAAAGCATGCTTTCTGAGTTACAATGTCCAGGCAAATAGAGCTGAAAGTTAACTCACAAATTCAAAGCCATCTGTTTTTAAAATGCATGATAAGCAACACAGGAAGCTTTTACAACTAGCCAGCAAAATCTGAGCTTTCAATCAACAATTTCTTTTACCAAAGGTGTGGAGCATGGAATGAATCCAGAAGCACAGATGGTATTTTACATTTGCACACGCAATTTCCTTTTTCTCCAGTTTTATATAAACCTCTATCCCATTTTTTAAAAAGAATGATAAAATTTACCAGTAAAATGCAGCACTATTTACTGTCTCTGAAAATGTTGCTCACCTCCATTTCACATTTTTAGCAGCAATTTAACTGCCTTTCAGTATGTGTAGAAAGCTTTTTTAAAATTCTTATAAACTCCCCTTTACTATATCCTGAATAATTTCAGACAATTCAATTCCAACAGAGATCTAAACTCTCCCAGTATTTAAAGTAAATGCCTTTCCCCATCCTTGTTCCTAACTACCTTCTTAGAATTAATGCTAACTTTTCATAGAATCATAAGACCAAAGTCAAAATATTGGACACCATATTAATGCAATCCTCTCCTCACTATATGAGCAATGAAGGCTCAGGAAGATCACTTTGCTTATTAACACAGGGGCAATGAGAAAAGTACACCCGTGTCACAATCCACAATTCCAGAGCCACATATGACAAGACAACACATAGTCATATCTGCAAAAATTCATATTCAGGACTCCATCAGGATAAAAAGACCTGATTCCTCTAAAGTCAGTCAGATTAATTTAAGGACATAAAGAAGTCTGATTTTGAAAATCCAAGGGTATATCTCAAAACCTGAATATAAATGTCATGTTTCAAAAATCTTATTACATTCAAACAAAAAAAATAATAAAATAATATTGAGTGTAATGTACATGGTGACTATAGCTTAATAATAATAATAATATTGAATGGAATGAAATTCCAGGTTACCAAACACAGTACAGAAAACTGGATTTGTAAATTTTGGTAAGGGAGTAAATAACAATACAACAACATAAATTCAGAATATATTTTAAAAAGAATGTTTTGTGTACTTTTAGGAAAATAACCTATTGAAATCAACATAGTTAATATATCCTCTCATTGTCATGCTGATCACTCTGATTCAGACCTCTCTTTGAGCTCCAGAATTGAACAAAGTCTCTCTACAACATCTCCATTAGGCTATGTCCAAATCTCCACATCTTCATTATGGGGAACACCAAACTCAAAGCCAAAGCAACTGTGAATCCATGACCCTTGCAGTGTATCCTGCTCCAGTAACTGCACCCAATATCAGGACACATGCTCTTCCAGAAACCTAAACATCCTTGGAACCTTCTTCTCACATACCCCATTCCTAATCCTTTCACCAAATCCTGTCGCTCTACCTAATGCTCCTGAAAACTTGACAAATTCCCTCCCCTGCATGGCCAACCCCCCATCCACACTGCCTTCTCACTCCTCTAATGAATCTCCAGTAACCTCCCAGAAGCTTTGCACATATCCAGCCTTGCCTTTAGTCTCTTCTCCAGAATTGTCTTATCAGTTCATGTCACACTTTCCTGCTTAAAATCCTTCCTGGGGTTCCAAGTGCATTAATAACATTGAACCCTTTAAAAATTATTCCCCCATCATAAAATGGCCTATAAGGAACTAATGACCTCTTGGGCCCATCGCAAACCAGACTTCTTCACCCCTACCCCATCCCCATCCCCATCCCCGTAGTCTCTAAGCAGCATTCTGGACTCGCCTTCCTGTGCTGGCCTTTGATCCTTTCTTACCTTGGCCTGAAGCATGCTTCCTCCCACCTTCACTCATCTGTTCATACATCTCAACTTCTATGAAACTTTCTTAGTGAAGCCTTCCATAAGGTACCCCCCTGCAAGACCAATTTTCATACTTTTCCTCCATAACATCAGAATTTACAATAATACATTTGTGTGGCTGTTTGTTCAATGTGTACCCACTTATTATAATATCTATTTCTATTTATTTACTCATCTCACCAGCACCTAGGACAGTAGCTGGTACATAATACCTATTCAATGGTCATTTATTAAATGGATGAATGAATTAATAAAGGAGAGAGGGAAGAAGTGAGGAAGGGAGGAAGCAAGAGTGATTTATAATATGAAATCCACCAAGAGTTTAGAAAGTGCCATTCCAGGCTTACCTGTTAACTTAGATAACTGTGAGGTAGTAGGTCGTACACAAGGGCAGATAAGTGTCACATTTTGACCAAGTCAATTAGAGTTATCCGAACTTCAGTCAGTTTAAGGGCTTTCCCCTCGGGGTTAAACCTCATACATGAGTATCCTGAAAGCCTCATACAAAATAACACAATTTTTAGACTTTTTGCTGAGCTCAGTAAACACCCTAAAATGCTGCAATTTCAAGTCCTAGAAAGACTCATATGTACTTCAAAGACTCTACAGATATAATGCCTACTAACTAACTGGATGATATGCAATGTAGAAAGTCGTAAAACATGATTGCTTTAAAGCATGATGGTATAAAGTTTGTGTGTGTGTATTTGTGTCTCTAAGGAGGTGCGGAAGGAAATGATCAACAGGGAAGTAAGGGAGGGAGAAGCCAACGAAAGTTATTTCCCTTAAATTATTTAGGAACACAGAGTGGTGACCATTATTGTGTTTTCTGAAATGTTTTCCTAATGTCTCTTTAACGTCAATATCCTCAAAATTCAGGCCAAGACTACCAGGCCAAATATAATTATGAGAGTGCAAAACCAGAGAGAAACAGAAAATGCCAACGCAATGCAGTCGAGCACTTCATTTAATTATAGGACTTAGAACACCAGTGTAATTTGGCTCCCATTCAGTTTCCTGAAATTGAGGTACAATTTGTAAGACACTCTTAATCCACTTGAACTAGAACCAACACCATGAATTTCAAGTCTCCAATAATTCTTAATCTCCAGGAAGACAAGGTGTAATCCATATTTATAAGTTTTAGAAACAAGATTAATACTCCCAGTTTGGTTTCTATCATGCTGTGCTGGCCGTAATTTTTGTGTGTGTTGTGGGGGGTGACACACGTGTGGTTGGTTTATGAGGACATGCTGTGGATAAGAAAGTGTGCTTTACAGAAGAAGGGGCAGAATCCTAGAAATTGAGGAAACCACCATCAACACAGATATTAATACCAGGGTCCACAGCCCACTTTCTGCTCCTGGTACAGAAGGAACACGGCAGCAGAGCAGGGCCTATAGCAAAGATCTGGGGAAAGTGCGATCTCAGATAAAACCTGTATGTCTAGGTTTGGAAAGCCCCAAGGAGACCAATAAGTCTAAAAATATGTCAGGACCAGGGACAACAGTAGAGAAAGCAAAGTAATTGCTCTCAAGTGTCTGTGATATCACTGGGAGGATAAGACATCACTTATTGCAAGATAGTCACTACCACACAGCAGGAGTACCAGGGGAGGCGTAAATAAAAATAAAAAATTAAAAAACTGCCATAATTCAGAGACAGATGATCACAGAAGTTTTTGTTTTTTCCAAAGGCTTCCTATAGTAGGTAGAATTTAGGTTCTCTGATCCAGAGGTGCAGGGAAGAGGTAGCGAGAGGAAACAGGGTGACAACCCCAGATGCTTGCATTTCTTTACAAAGGGCCCCCATCTCTTGAGAATAAAAAGTCATCCATGTTACCTAAACTAGTGGATCATTTTGAAGGTTAGAGGCATTTTCTGCTGGATTTGGTTCTGAAATTGTCTTTTTCCACTTACAGCATCTCCACAAGGGTGAAAGATAAACATCAGCAGGTTAATTTCTACCTTTCAAAGGGATTTTGCTGTTTATAATTTAAAACAAAACTACTGAAGTATGAAACAAAATTGTGGAAATCAGGAATACATTTGGAGAAACTGATGTTAATGAAAAAAACTAAACAACATATACATTCCTGCTCACAGTGTTTTGTTGTTCAGTCTCAACATAAGAACACATCTGCTGACACTGTTTTTTTCTCCGCAGAGAGGAAAGTTATTATTTTTTTATTTATCATTCTAATTCTTAAGCATTTATTCACAGGCATCATCTTCCTCATCTTATAGATGTGCATAGAAAAAGTGAAGCAATGAGCCTAAAGCTAACCAGTAAATCAGTATCTTATACTAGAATTAGAAGTCTCAGTCCTTTTTATTTAGTTGGATATTTGACATTTGAACTATAGTTCAATCCCACTAATAAGCCAATCATTCTAATAATGTCCAATAGTTTATCTCTTCTTCTTTCAATTCTGATAGAGCTTATAAATTTTTGAGCACTTCAATTTGATTCCATCTCAAATATAGATTAGTGTAGCAAGAAGTAATAATTATTGGAAAAATGACTGTTGGCAAAAGCATTTTAAAAATGCTTAATTCTCTGAGCTCATTTCAGCTATATATTGAATAGTGATAGGAGAATGACAAGCAGTGAACTATGCAGAAAAAGAACCAAGGACATGATGGAGTGTTTCAATCAGTCAGTAATAATATAATCATCTCTTTCACTTATTGAGAACTTACTATTCCAGGAAACACACATGTACATATATTATCTTCAGAACTAACAACAAAACTGGTAGGTAAGGTAGGGATTATAATATCCATTTAAGAAACACCAAATTCGTGTAGCTCAGAGAAGTGAATTAATTTGCCCATAGTCACCCACCTAGTATGTGATGGAGATTGACCCTTTCTTTACATCCCGATTGCTAGTAGCTGGTACCTGGGCTCAGGTATCAGGTGCTCATCTCTCACCTACCATTCTCTGCTGTATTCTCCTAACCCACAAGTATTCCTGATGCTGCTTCTCCATATCCATCATTTGCTCCTGCCACTTTGAGTAGTTCCAGTCCCCTGGATCAGCCATGTTGTCTCAGGCCTCTAGGACTCTGCCTGGGATGGTCTTCCTGCTTTTCTCCTAGTGAGTTCCTGTGCTTCCTTCAATGCTCAGCTCAGAAGTCTTCTCTCTCAGGTCTTTCCTAACTTCAGCCCAGCAGAGCTGACCATGCCCTCCTCTGAGGCCAGTGTACAACCCCACTGAAGGCTAAGCTTACTCACTGTTTATGTTTACATGCAGGGATCCTTCTTAGATACTGGGAGCTTCATGAAAACAGGACCCATGCTCCAATTATCTTTTAACAGTTTCTGAAACCTAGCTAGTGTTCAATAAATAGGAGTACTTAGACTACCTTGGGTCGAAATTTGAACTGGACCCAGAGTGATTGCAGATGACAGGAAGTATGTTAATTCTTTTTCCATTGCAATGTCATTGAGGTTGCAGACAGCAGTCTCAAGAACCAAAAGGTGTTTTTTCAATATTATGGAGAGAATTTGTTAATTGCAAACCAGAGAATTTTATGCTGTATTTTAGTTAAAAATTAGATCAGTAACTCCTTCATTTGCTGATCATTTCCCTTGTTACATTTATTAATTATCAAAGATATTAGTTGGTTTGAACAACTGCTTGTTCTCTTATAGTCCATCTGTGCTCTCTTCTCAATAATGCATTGAATTCCTAAGTGCTGGATTTATAGCCTCGGTGATTTCCATGGCACAAATTGTGATTTCACTACAGCACTGAGCAGAAGGGAGAGCTAATGGGCAAGGCAGAAAGTGCTTAATCAATATCACTCCTGGCATAAGATCAAAACACTAAACCCCCAAGCAGATTTTGAAAAGGGCTACACTCAAGACCCCAGTCTCTAAAAAGGCATTTACTGCACCGTGAAGTTGAAAACCACTTTCTTTCCTCCCAAATTCTCAATTTATTCCACAGACCTCTTAGGGATGCAGTCTATAAATAACTCAGCTGGCCCACAGGAAAAGAAATCCCTGAAGGAATGAGGTGGGAATGTATTACTTCCAGGAGAGGACTTTGCTCCCCAAAATAGATGCTTCTTTTTCAGATAATATAAAGTACCTGGTCTGTACCAGCATAGAAAAGAGAGTTTCAGAATTTGAGTGCTGAAAGAAATCTTAAAGATCAGACATTACTCCTGGAACTGGTAGAATCCCCTCTAACCTGGGTAATCCAGGGCATGGACTGCAAGATTATTAGTCAAGAGACAGACCAGGTTTTTGTGATGAGTGAGCCATCAACCTCTGATACTAATTACATGCTCATGAGTAGGAGTGTAACTGAATGCTGAACCAGGCAGGCATTTCTGCTGTAATGATGCGTTCTGATAGAAGCTGCCTGTGTGTTCTGACAACAAAGCAGGTGTGTACCTAACGATCAGGGGGGGCAAGTATGCTCAGGGACCACTAAGCATCCTGGTATAAAGACTTCTGCACTATTAAACTTCTTGAACTTTGAATCCCTTTAAATACCCACAGGAGCTATCCAATTTATTAGAGAAGGATTCTTCCTTGCTTCAAAACCATGTTGCTAAGGTCCTCAGGTAAAAAGGAAGGGTCTCAGATGTAACCCCAGCATCATGCCACAAATACAAGCCACATGGCTTTTTTATAAGACATGTCAGGAGCAACAAGGAATCAGGAGAATGGTTAGCAAATAAGTCCAACAAATTTTTCAGTGCATATTCATGGAACTCTATCTGGGAAATGTTGTCTAATGTTAAAAAGTGTCTTATTTTTCCTTGCCATTCCTATCTCTAACAGAACGACTATTATCCCCTTTGCATTACTTTTCATTTTACTCCTCAATACAACATTTGAATATCCTTGAATTTTTACTATATTTCAGTTATATGTGAAATACTCTTAGTTTCTAGAATTTTTCTGTTCTTAATTTATATTTTAAAATTTCCCTTCAGGAAAATGAAGAAAATCTGCATTAGTCAGACATGAGATAATAATGACAGCTCAACAGTAAGAATCTAGTACATCTATTAAAGGATCTGCGCAGTTTTCCCCCTGTCTGTCACTTACATGTGTCTCAATTTCATGTCCCATAATAAAAAATTATAAAAGCATTTAAAATAAATAAGTCATTCAAAATACATTAGCTGTCCCAGAGGCAGTGAGGATGACTCCTATTACATACTTTTAAGAGTATGATTTACTTACAACAACAATAATCGTTGTATTAAAATTTAAGCGATGGAAGCAAATAAAAAAGATATGAAGAGAAGAATAAATCTAAATCTAAACAGATCAAAATCTAATCAGTTCTCTATTAGGATGAGAAAGAGACACGGTAAATTTACTTGGGAATATAATTATTTTCCAAAGTTAGTGCTAGTTTTAAAAAATTGCCTTGTTTTGACAAAAATTCTCAGAGGTGGTGGAATCAGGGGCATGAGTGTTTCCCCGTAAACAATCACAAAATAACATACACTGAAAGCATTCTCTGTTTGTATCCACACTCATAACTAGTCTCAATTTTACCTATTATTTTTAACAATTTATTCACATATCCTGAATAATTGCAGAAGCTCTGAGATAATAGGCACTCATATCTTTTGCTCCTTGAATTGTCCTCAAATATTTGACACAATTATGTGCCTAGAGAGAAAATTTCACAAATAGTTACTGGTGAGGAAGGGCAATAGGAAGACAATACCGAAGATGGTCCTATTAGGAAAAAGTTACTAACCATTACCAAGTTGTGTATATGTATGTGTGTGTGTACATACATGAGTGTGTGTGTGTGTGCATATGTATGTGTGTGTACATACATGAGTGTGTGTGTGTGTGCATATGTATGTGTGTGTACATATATGAGTGTGTGTGTGTATATATTAATGTGTATATATATACACATGTATATATATACACATGTAATATATATATACACATGTACACACATCTTAGATATATATAATGATTATATACATCAAATAAGCTTATATACAAGATATATATCATATATTATAAATCATGTATAATACATGCTTATATTATTTTATATAATATCAGACCCCATGGAAACCAAATCTGATGGGAAAAAACAAATATTAATATATATTAATTTAAGAATAAATTTATAATTATGCCCTAAGCTTCATTTAAGTGAGAACATCTTCATTAGGAGCCATGAGAAAATAAAAAATCATTTTGATGCCTTAAATTAGATTTCCTAACCCCTACATTAGATTTCTTTAATCACTTATTTTTGCAAGATTCATGATCACTTCTTCCATTCCAATTCTATTACTTTGATAATAGATACTAAAATAACAATGAAAAATGATGAATTGTTAATTTTATCCATAATTGTATAAAATTAAAATATTTACAGAAAAGCCTATATCCCATACAGAAGCTATCTGGAGTATATCTATAAATTAAGGTTCATCTGCTTCTTCTTCACTGACCTTGTGTCATTCAGGTTATTGGTTAGCAATATAAATTATAGGACCTGCCAGTAATGAAACAATAATAAAAACTCTTACTAAAACTATCTTCTATTATGTTATTTTTGTACCTTGTCTATCACTGAATGTCCAGTCATGTTAAAGAAGCTAAAACATGTTCTCTGAGTGGGGTATTCTCACGGTAGTGAAGACTATTATGTAATCTCAGGCTTGAGCTTTACTGCCCAAGCATGGCCTAAAACATTTTGATTTCTTTATTGTATCTGATACCTACTTTGAAACTTGAGTTGAAACCAAATCTATATACTAAAATGAGGTGGACAATTAAGAAATAACACCTCACATTTTTTTATTTATCTAGTTTATTTTTAATTAGTTTGATCAAAGCCATAGTTGAAAAGATATTATTTGCATATATGTGTGGTTGATCTCTTAACACTAAACAAAGATACAACCATTTAGCTACTTATTACTAAGAAACTAAAGACTTTACATTTGATAAGTGAGGTAACAGATAATGAACCTTACAAAATGACAATTTTTAAATTCTCTGTGTAACTGTGCAAAAAAAGAGACAAATTAAGTATGAAAACACTGAAAAGGTAAAACACTGAGACGAGCTAGATACTCCCCACCCGCAGCATCACTTCCAATGAGTCCAATAATAATAGTCACCCCTCATACCATCTACATGTGCTAATGCAATTTAGAATCGATCTTAATTTAAATGTCAATAAGAATTGTTTTACTGCATTATAATAAAGGTGTATTATAAAGACCTTTTTTAAATTTCATAATATTTGTGCATATAAAAATCTAAAATAAATTAGATTTACTATATATATTATTAGTTCATCCCTTATTATGATATCTTCATACAAACATAAGTGTATAAAATTAATTGTGAAAGAATTAGTTCTTCTGGCCTCTCTTCCCACTAACAAGAATTTTCAAAATTTTACTAATACACAAGCCTGTACAACCCATGAAAAGTCTTTATTCTCTATTACATTTATAGTCTAGGTAGATAGATAAGTGAAATAATGGCAATATATAAATAAGACCAAACTGGCCAGCTCAAACACGGTGTTATCTACATAAAGTCTCACATCAAAGGCAAAATTACCTTCACTCCCACTATATCCTAACATACACCTCCACCCACCTAGGAAAAACTGTTTTACAACTACTTCCTTGTGAGGCCAGGGAATCAGCTGTGTTCGTTCAAGATCCCAAGAGTACTCAATGATGGACACAAGGACATGAATATGGATGTGTATATGGATGGAGGGATGGATGGGAGGAACAGTACATATTGATACTTATGTGTATATAAATCCTGAGGAAATTTATAACAGGAGCTCATCTCCACAAAATCAAATTCATCTGAGGGGCGTTTATAAAGGAACTAAATCTCCAAGTGCAAGATTTTTGTTCAATTTAACAGAAGGACAAAAATATCATTTCACTTAGTTTCAACATAATTTCAACCAAAGTCTGAGTTAATAATAAAGTTGGAGAGAAACTAAATTTTAATCATTAAACAATAACAATCACATCATTTGAAAGACTGTTTGAGTGGTAGGAAACTACTAGAACTTAGCAAATCTTGAGGTGCGACCCTCTAGGTACAACACAGGAATGAGAACCCCTAAGGATGGGGGTAGCAAAGTCCTGCCAGAGCAGGTCAAGCTCTCCAGATCAGCATGTCAAAAAGTAGAGCCTGTTTATAAAAAAATACCATAACTAGAATAAGCTAGTGAAGATGAAAAAGCTAGCTGGAAAGTCAGTAGGGTATCAGAAATGATGACAGAAAACCAAACATAAACGCCAGTGTTCAGGGAAATCCCATATAGAGCCTTTCTGTGAGACTAAAATACAGAAAGTTCTTTCTCTGTTACTTCTATAACAGTACCAAACACTGTTATTTTTTGTTTATCTTGTAGTGTTTAATATAATTGGTGATTTTCATTCTCACAGATTATAAAAACCTAGATTAAAAATATAAACTGTTGTATCATCATTATAAGATAGTTTAGTAGAATATTGTAAGCATAATTCCAAGGAAAAATGAAGAGAATTGAGATTCTTTTCAAACTGATTAGCAACTGTACCTCCTTGCACAGAAGTATGAAGAAATAGATTTGAAAACAAAGCATCATGATTAGTGGGACCTTTGAGCCATAATCAAATTGGGTCCCATCACTTTACCTGGCAACAGTGCCAATTTAGCAGGCATCGGACTGTGCAGAAAGATTTGCATGTAAATGAACACAGTTCGGGGCATTCTGCTTTGCCTCAGTAAAAGAGAAAAATCACTTTTCACTGGCACTACGGTAATAAAACGGAGGTTAACGCAGAAGAAATCAGGGCAGAGTCCATTACTGGGAGAGCTAATTTGGCAGGTGCACCAAACTCTTGGAGATCATGGGCCATGTTTCTAGGGAGCACTAAAGAGTTTGAAAAATGCGGGTGTGGAAGATATTCAAGGACAAAGCACAGATGTAACATTCTGAAATTTATAGGAGAAAAATCACCAAATTAAGAACAATTATCTTATTTTTAATATTATTTTTAAAGTTTTATATATTAATTTATAGCTCATACTTTACATAAAATACCTATATTAAAATTTTAAATAAAAATTAATAATAAAATTTTATATGTAATTGAAATAAAAATAAAGAAAGGTCTCAAACATGATAATCATTAGAGTGAGTTTTTGTAAATTCATTCTAGTCCTCTACCTCAATCCTAGAATCATAATGGCCTGGTCTTGATATCATTAGACTTTAACAGATTATCTCAGTCACATATTTCCCATAAAGCTTAATCATCCTGGGATGGAGGTTTATAATTTCCACCCAGACTATACTAAATACCCTTTCTCTACTACTTCATTTATTCATTTAATAAACACATATTTAGTGCTTTTCTATGTTTAAGGACCATGTCAAACAATATAAGGCATAGAGAAATGTGATCAGTCAGATTTTTGCACTCAAGAAGGTTATGGTCTAATATGTGCACAAAGACAACAAAGACAAAACTTCAAAATATCTGTACCAGATATTTTGTACATAAAAGTAGTACTAAGGACATGCCTTGGTTAATTCAAGAAAGAAAGAGAGCGAGAACATGAGTGAGGCAGGGAATGAGAGGACCTGCATGAGGTCCTCTTTCTTCCATTTGCTAAGTTTGTCTAGAATGATTCGTGTTCTGTCCAGAAGCCTTAAAGACAGGAACTTGGCGTATCTCCAGTATCTAGTACAGCACCAGGCCCAGAAAAAGCACCCAGAAAATCTTGGTTGAAGTGAATAAATTCATGAATGAATATTTCTATTTGGTTTTGAAGACTGTAGCAGGTGAACTTATGAAAACAAAGCAAAGAGCGGACTCCTATTTATTTCTTGTTGCAAAACTGAAATAAAAAATTGCATTGAAAAGAACAAAATATATTCACAGTATCAATGTCTTTTGAATATTTAAGGTATATCTTTTTAATTGAAAACATCAAGGAAGCTGCATTTATGACTCTCCCTGTTACTTAGATTGAGTTGGAGCACTACTGAGATTACAGATTTATATGACATACAGCTACTAAAATTTGGGATTTTATTTTACTCTAAGTGCATTTGATACAAGGAGAACTATGACCTTACAAATAAAACTCAAATTTTTTTTCACTTTATGATTTCACTCTGCAGGAGCTCACTATAATATACTTTTCACACAAAAGGCACTAGAAGAATTATTACCCTCCTGAAAACATTGTTTTCTTTCACATTATTCTCAAGTTACAAGCACTTGAAAATCTTCAAAATCATATTGAGTTCCTGCCTTATTATCCTATACCTGTGATCTCAAAATAGCAGTTGTTACTTTAGTTGGCAATATAGCTCTGAACACCAAAATTGACTAAGGCCTGAATAACATCTAAGAATTTTAAAGCATAAAAAAATAGTTTGTTTTTTTTAAGTTTAAAGGTAACCTAACATAAATTCAGGTTCTTAATTAAGTACTTCCTGAAAATGTTTTTTAAAATAAATTACTAGTAGAATCAAGATAATTAAAATTAATGATCCAACTGTCTGTTGTACTCAGACGAATTAACCATTATAATGCTAAAGAGTTGCAAGTGATAGAATGCTCTTTGAATGAATAAATCAGGTTTAAAGTAAAATATATTATCTCTGTGGGAGAGTCTATAAAAGCAAATATTAAATCACTTCTCAACAATACTGACTCTCACAAATAAATCTAGAAAATAACATTATCTCCAAACAAGAAAGATGGCTAATTCATTTTGCACCCACAAAGAATGAATGTTATAATTAGCAAAATCAGTCATCAGAGCACAGTATTACAAGGACTATCCGGAAAGTATCCAACCATGTGATGTGAAAAATGGAGCCATTTGTGACTGGATTTTTTCCTGGACAGCCCTCGTATATACTTACGTGTGTGTGTGTGTGTGTGTGTGTGTGTGTGTGTAGTATATACGAGGACTGCCCAGAAAAAAACAGCCATAAATGCCTCTATTTTTCATATTATATGGCTGGATACTTTCCAGACAGCCCTCATATATACTTTGCTCTGATTGGCTGATGTATATACATAAATATATATAACGTATTGGCTGATACATACATACTCATATATATTTTTTCCTTACACACACATGCAATAACTTGTCTCCCAGCACACTCCATCCAATGTCTTCCTTTAATTTCTTGTGTTATTTGTCTGTCTTCCTCACTAGTCTATGATTTGCCAGAGGGGAGAAATCATGTCTTATTCGTGTTTGTTCCTCTGCTTCCCCTGCCATCTCTCAGCAACTACCTATAACTGTTTTACATACAGAAAGAAATCAAAGCAGGTTATCATTCAATATAAAACGTATAATCAAACCACAGGTTGATGAGATTTTTAACTTTTTGCATCTTTTGTTAAAGAGAAAAGCCAACATCACTTAAATGCAAAAAAATTCTACCAATTTCTAAATCAACACAAAAATTTATCATTAAAATTCCTAAAGTTCTCCCTAAACAATCTTATACATATTTATATCTAGGAGTATATGTAAGCTTCCTGTTGCAGTCCAGAATGCTCTACAGACTACACCCTTCTCCCTATACTCTGTATTGGCCAGAAGCAGAGCTCTAATTTGGAGCTGTCACCCTCTACCCACATCACAAATCCCTGATAAACTGTACATTTCTTTCTAAAGACCCAATGTGCAAACCAGTATCATAGAACTATGATGTAGCATAGAATATCACGGCATTCACCCCACTGAAAATAAAATCCAATGTTGAGAATTGGTGTTTAAAATAGTATCTGACATATTATAGTGTGTTCACTCCTCTAGACTCCAGAACCAGTGTGAGTTAGATAAAGTGGTGAATAGGTAATATAGAGATTAAGAAGTCAGGCAACCACTTCTGCAATTTACCAGGTGAGTGATTTTAGATGAATTATTTAAACTATCTAAGTCTTAGTTTTCTCAACTGTAAAATGGGGATAATTATATTTTCCTTACAGCTGCCTTGGGAGACTTAAATAAGATGACCTAGGTCCAACATGTAGCATGGTAGCTAGCATACAGGAAATGCCCAATGAATGATATTGATGATAACGAGGAGGATATTAGAGATATGTCAAAGGCAGATATTGAGCAAGAGATGGAACAAATGCCCATAGCTGCTCAGGTGGTTAGGCAGAGCACCACTGCAGACACCCTAAAGAAATTAAATTAGGATCCACAGTAGCTGACTTTGACATTCTATCAGAGAATCAAGCTGCAGTGTGATAAATTCTTATACTATTTCTCCTCATACAACACATTTTGTCAACTGCCTCAATACTTAGAAACCAAAATAGTGATTAGTAATAACATTCCCAAAATGGGAATCCAGCCAGTGTGAGAGGCATTTTCCATCAAGAATTTAATATTAGTCACATAATACCAAAGACATAGCTTCCTACTTTGACTATAAGTAAAACTACCAGCCTGTACACAAACCTCACATTTGCTAGGACTGAAAGAAATGTTGCTAACCAATTCCCTAAAACACATCAAATTGCATATATCCTAGCAACATCCATAAGCTTGAAACTCAGCTTATGTAAATAAAATAGAAAGTAGAGGTATTGAGATAGACAATAATAAAGTTATTAGAAAGTGTACTTTTTAAAAAATTAAAACATTTTTAAAAATACTTAATCTTCTCCAAAAATGAACTCATCGATGTCTAGTTTTATTTGCAACTCTACTGATCAGGAAGACCAGTCGTGCAATCACTAAGGCAAAAAAGGTGATGTTTTGAGCCAAGATAGTGGCAACAGAGATGAAAAAGCAGGTACATGTGAAAGATACATGTCAATCGATGCCAATAAAGTAACTGACAAATAACAGGACATTTGGTACAAGGGTCAAGAAAGAGTCTGACTTAAGGCAAAATTGACTTAACTTGGTCTGTGTTCATCATAACAAATTAGAAACCACAGGAAGAAGAACCAATTTGGATCCAGAGATGATGAATTCTGTTTGAGACAAATTAGAAAAAATGTTACAGGCATACCTTATTTTATTGTGCTTTGCTTTATTGCACTTCACAGATACTGCATTTTTCAATAAATTGAAGGTTTGTGGCAACCCTGTATTTAGCAAGTTTCCTGGCACAATTTTCTCAGTGAAAGCTCTGATAGTGGTCAGCATTTCTGCAGTAATAAAGTATTTTTTAAATTAAGGCGTGCACATTGTTTTTTTTAGACATATACTACTACACATTTAATTGACTATAATACAGTATAAACACAAATTTTATATGCATTGGGAAACCAAAAAATTCATGTGACTCACTTTGCTCAAACATTTGCTTTATTGTGGTGTAGAACAGAACACACAGTATCTCTGAGATACACCTATGTCACACTGAACAATATTATAATGCCTATTTCTTATTTTATATATTAACAGGAAAAAAATAAACTAAATTGAAATGCAAATTTACTGAGTTTAGTAGATGAAAAACAGAAGTAAGGTAATAGGACTCTGAATTACAACATAAAATGAAGAAAAATATGTCTCAATAGTGATAAAGGCTACATACCAAAAAATGAATCCCTTCATTAAGTATGTTTCCCTCAGATCATTGAAAACAACAGCTACCAAAACCCCTCTAGTATCATCCTCTAAAACACCTAGAGAGGTGAAAACTGGCTAGATAACATTCGGCTTTATAAAAATGGAAGATTTCCTCTGTGATATATGGGAATAGCATGGGAATTCTGCTCAGAAATAATCTGGAGCAATACTTACACTTACTAAAGACTCTATTCAGAAAGAACACTTAACAATCAAACATTTCCTATGTTTTGAAATGCTAGAGAGGAAAAAAAAAGCCTTTTTATTAGTCCTTTTCAAAAGTGGACTGTCATTTTCTGTTCTTCAGAATATTGTACTTCAAATAATCCTTGTTATTCATCAGAAGAGATGTTTAAATGGCTCATAACCAACTAATTAGAATGTGAACCATATATATGCATATCCACATATACATATATTTGTACAAATATACATAGATATTATTTATGCAGTGAATATAAGGTTAAAATAACCATTTTTACTTAATTCCAAATGGGAAACGTTAAAAAGCTATTCTTTTTTTTTAATTCATTTTTATTGTTAGACGTATTGGGGTGACATCTGTTAGCAAGGATTACATAGGTTTCAGGCATACAATTCTACAGTGCATTGTCAACTTGTTGTATAATAAGTTCACCACCTAATGTGACTTCTCTTTCCATCACCTTATATTTAGCTTCCCCCTCCCTCCCCTTCCACCCCCCCCTTCTCCCCTCCCTGACCCACTCGACCCCAAATAAACATTAAACTATTGATTGTGTCCATGGGTTATTTGTTTGTTCATTTCTTTTTTTTCTTTGCTTTCAGTTTTATATTCCGCATATGAGTGAAGTCATACAGTTCTTTGTTTTTTTCTGTCTGGCTTATTTCACTAAGCATGATGATCTCCAGGTCCATCCATGTTGTTGCAAATGGCAATATTTCATCTTTTCTTACAGCTGAGTAGTATTCCATTGTGTATATGTACCACAGCTTCTTTATCCAGTCATCTGTCACAGGGCACTTGGGTTGTTTCCATGTAAAAAGCTATTCTTTCCCTTTAAAATCACAAGCTCAAAATTATATATGAATGGGAGAAAAGACCATTAATAAGTTATTTCTATTCATCTGACCTTATAAATTTTATATGTAAAAGGTACATATGATTGATGTTGAGATAAGACCCTAGAAAATTATTGCCTAGGCAAATATCATTGATGTCAAGATACTAAAACTTGTTTAGCAGAGTCAAAATTTTTCCTAATGGGAATTGCCTAAATTATGGGCCAGCTAATTCTATGTTAGAATAACACATAATGACTTCTTAGCTCAGACTCTAGAGGGTATTGCTTTCTGGTTAGTAAGTTTTCAAAGCCCTGGATCTCTGTAAGTTACACCTTAAGAATAAATTCCTTATCTGGAAAACACTGATCTAGAGGACAGAAGGAAACTGTAAGTAATTATAAATAGAAATTTATTACATCAAAATACGTTGAAAGAGACATGTTATCTCTCTGAAAGATATAAGAAAGTTTTGTGGACACTTTAAATAGAGCTTTTTAACAAAATGTCTGGGGAAGCAGAGCCTTATTAGATTTAAATCTCCTACCGCCCTTCCCAGAACCTACTAACAAGCTAGTCAGGCAATCGAGGTTGCTTTTCATTTCCATTTTATGAAATAACAGATTTGGGTCATCTTCAGGTAGGTTAACTAAGTAACTTACTGTCCAAAATGGAACAATAAGCACAAAACAGGACTGTCCTATTAAAAGTCCTATCCATAAGGAAGAACAAGCTGTGTGCCTATCCTGCTTCGGCATATTAATAAGAATCAGTAAAAATGGAGAAAGAAACAGAGAGAATGAAGAGAACACCAAGGTCACACTGGAAAGGGAAAAGAAAACAAGGAGCACAAGGTCACTTAATGGTTACGTGAAGGAGAAGGGGCCGCTTTATTTACTGACTTGGTGACAAGAAGGTGGCTACATGGATCACAGCTGAGCCTCAGGGTGTTTGTTCAAAGTGTTTAATGCCGGTGGATAGCCTCTCCACACCACCAGGCACTACATATACATAAGTATGTGGGCTTTCCGGAAAGTGTCCAGCCATGTAATATGAAAAGTAGAGGCATTTATGGCTGAATTTTTTCTGGACAGCCCTCATACGTACCCCTATGCTCATTGCAGCATTATTCACAGTGGCCTAAATACAGTAACAAGTGTCCTTTGACAGATGACTGGCTAAAGAAGTGGTACATATATACAATGTAATATATCTCAGCCATTAAAAAAGATGAATATTGCCATTTGAGACAACACAGATGGATCTTGAGAATAATCAAGTTAAGTGAAATAATCAGGCAGAAAAAGTCGAGAACCATATGACTTCACTTGTATGTGGAATATAAAACTGAAAGCAATAAACAAATACAAATGAACAAAAACTCAAAGACACAGACAACAAACAGTTTGGTGGTTACCAGAGGGGAAGTGGGTAAGGGGGTGGTAGAAGAGGGAAAAGGAGGTCAAATATATGGTGATGGAAGAACTGTCTCTGGGTTGTAAACACACCATGCTCTGTGTGTGTGTGTGTGTGTGTGTGTGTGACATAATACATCATATATTTATACACACATAGCTACATATACCATATATTATAGAATTGTACTCTTGAAACCTGTGATTTTACTAACCAATGTCACCCCTATAAATTTAATAAAAATTTGTAAAAATTACCTCAGAAAGAACTGAATATTATTATTTAAGAGAAAACAAAGAAATATTTGTTCAAGCAGTTGTTATTGAAAAAAATAAATCTGGGTAGAAGGGTAGGGATGGAAAGAGAAGAGGCAAAGAGGGTTCTTAGGCATGGAAAAAAGGGCAAAGTAAAGAACGAGTCAATAAAAAAATGAAACCTAGACATTCTACTTTTCTTTGCTTTGGGTCTAATGTCAGCTGAAATTAGAAAGGAATTTAGCCTGAAGTACTCAAACATAAATATATTTTATCCATATATGAAATAAGATGGCAGAGTTTTTTGCAAAGCAATTCAACAACATGAATTAGTAATTAGGATATTAAACAGAGGGCTGAGGGTTCCTCAAATCTGCCTACTTTTCAGGACAAGTTTTGTCTTATTGAAAAACATGAGAATAATCTCTAAACTTTGACATCTGATTACAGACAACCCTTTATCTGTAACAGGTATGCTTCCTTCTGCTCACAATGGTCACTCTTGTTTTTGCCCTCATATCTTTAGAACTTGTTTTCTTTATTCAGCCACAATTAGCAAGAGAATTTCTCCTCTATGCATTCGTCCTTCAAATTAGCATCATCTTTTCATGATTTTTAGACCTTTTTGGGAGACACAGATTCCTTCTGGGAGTTCTCTAAACTCTAAATTTTAAATATACAGACCAAACTAACAGCCATTAATGCTTCAAAAATCCTTGTGATAAAATAAATATTAAGAAGTTATTAGGTAAGAAGAGCAGGACTTGCCTAGATAATTCTCTTCTGCAGTGGTTTTCAAAATGTGTTTGTGTGGATTAAGAGCACCAGCATCATACGGGAACTTGCAGAAATGCAAATTCTCTTTCCTACCCCTGACTAACTGAATCAGAAACTCAGAGGGTGTGGGGGGTAGAGTGGGGGATGGGGGGCATTTCAATACCAGACATAACCAAGTAGTAGTTTTCTTAGTTCTAAAACCACCATTTTACTCCAGTGAGGAAAAGCATTTTCCTGACGCTTCCACTAACGCTTTTAGCATTTTCAGAACCAATTAGGCTACTATTTACCCAAAGGTTCTAGTTAACAATTGAGCAGTTTCATCCCAGATTTTTTTAAATGTTGCACTGTGTAGCTAATGTGAGAATGAGACATTAATGGGATAATGTGGGGACGCTTGAGCCATACATTTAATCAAAGAGGTTAGTCAGTTCAGCACTCCACGGTCTCCAGATCTTGCCCCCAAAGTCGTCTATCTTTCTATAAACTGACTTGTCTCATGTCATTTTTTTTCCTCAGATACCTTTATCAATGAATGTTTCAACCTTTCTGGCATACGACCAGCCCACAATAAGTTATTGTGGGATGCATCATGAACTTCTCTCTCATAAGTCCTTTGAGACGAATGCACAGGAAGATACGATGGAAACACACCTAGAGACTGACCTGGACCTGAGCACAATCACAACAGCTGGCCGAATCAGTGACCATAAACAGCAGCTGGCTTAACTGAACTAATCGGTAGCCAAGGGCTGCCTCCAAACTTTGTAACCTCAAGGACAAAATGAGGAAGATTTGCTCATTGTGAACACTCGAAACAAATCAAAAAATCCCTTGTTAAACAAAAATCCAAGATTGATTCATGAAATAAAGAAGACATGAATTGTTTCAAGTCTATACTTTGTAATTAGCTAAGTTGTGCAGTATTTTTTTGACTTAGAGTATGATCCTGAAAAAAGAAAAAGAATCTTTTTTTTCCAAAATTCATCCTACCTACCTGTAAAAACTGTACAGAGCTAATGTATTTTTCATATTGTAAAATTTCAATTATAGAAACGACTGGTATGTACAGTACCATAATTTAATTACATTTTACTTTATAAACTTTACACATTTCAGTTTCTAAAATTTTAAATTAACAAAAATTATTTCTTGTGTTATTCAAAGTTACTCAGTTTTATAGGGACTGTTTTGTTACTGCTTTTGTGCCCAGAAACCTTGACTCTAAAATTCTGTGCTGTGCGAAACATGCACGATTTTTATCATGCTTACTGCGTAGAATTTTATCTACTTGTTCCAGAAATAATACATTAACCAAAAAGATTTAATTGCTGAGACTTGTAAGAAGTTCTTCAATTACATAGACAGGTTTTTCTTATAAATGGAAAAAAAGTCAAGGATTTTTTTTAACACTTCTTCACAGACTTAACTGTTGCCTTGAATTACAGCCTAGTTTCTAAGAAGTGAAATGTAAAGATAAAGAGGGATATTTTAAAAAATTATTTCTGAATGAATGACTCATTATTTCATTCTTTTGAGTAACCCATTGTTAAGGGTGGAGGGATGCATGGACAAAACATCACTGGAAACAAAGGCCGTAACCACAGCAACAGACTGATACACTTAAAAGGTGCAGCTGCCAGTGACAAAGAAAAACTTGTTACATGTCATTATTTTCAGGCCAAGGTGGGAAGATAGAGCATAATTGTACAGTAACAATTTCTCTCCTAATTAACGCTAAGACGTTTACCGAAAAAAAACCATCAGTCGGTGCAAAATATGCCTGGTTTTTAAGGCAACTTCTCATTTAGAAATGTGAGGCTATATTTTGGAACATCTTAAAGGACATATATGAAATTTTTATCTTTGTGGGCCACATCAATTCTCTCCTGGGGGAGATATCTAAACATCTACAGCTCATTCAATATAGGTATGAGCCACGGTGGAAAATGTTATCACTCAAGTAGACTATAAACATCCTAATATGTTCTAAATTGTTTATATTGCCATCCATGAGATTCATCTCCAAATTACATGAAAATAACCTAGAGTAATTTGAAACCATCCTAAATCATATATTGATTATACAATTGTATTATAAAGTTAATTCAAATCAAATTATGAATACCTGATTTTCAGAGGCTGAAATAACCAACTTGTTTGTTTTTTGCTTGATACAGGTAATTGTTTGAAAATGTTGCTATTTTATCTATGACACTCACACATTCTTGTGTGTGCTTTACAATATAAAACTACAAGTTTCAATTGCTGTTGCACTAAGAGAAGTCCTTTTTTTATGTTGTCATTTTATATTCATGAAATCAAAAATAGGTTGAGAATATATGTCAGTCTAACAGGAGTCAAACAATCAAAAACAATGAAGAAAACAATTTGTGAAAATCAATGTCAAATATTTTTATTTCTTCCAAAGAAATTACATCTACAAAAGTATAGTTTTATCATGACAAATTTAAGACCAACTTCAAGAAGAATAAACTTAAAAAATGTAGAGCAAATTTTGGCCAAAAACATACAAAGTCAGAAAGAAAAAAATAAAATGTTGAAAGAAGCAAACTCTTACTAATTTAAATGAAACTAAATGTCACCATACTTGTATCAACTATTTAGCATCCCAGATTTTGTAACATACTTTGCATAAACTACTTGCTATTCAAAATTTTGTCATTTTAAGTCTAATTTTAATCTTTATTTTTTCCAATTTCTAATTCCCTTGCACTGTATCATTGTCAAGAGTATTCTTAACCCTCTAAATTGAGAATCTCCTCTGCAACCTTAGCAAATTTACTGAGGGCTAATTAGAAATTTATTATTTATGCATGTAAAATCAGATGCAAAATATTATTTATGATGTAAACCAAAATGTCATTTGCAATTTTTCTCACAAGAAGGTGGCCTTGCAAATATTCAAGCATTGTTTAATTTCCATAAATCAGCAATTTATACCTTTTTCCAGACATTTTCAAATTGATAAATTATTTTTAAAATATTTAGGTTCCAGGGAGCCTCACCAATACATGCCCTTGATTTCCCGAAGCAAACCACTTTCTTTCTTAAACATTTTAAGTGCATTTAAAGTGAGCAACTATAAATAGAAACAGTCACCCTGGAACCATAACTCTGTGCATCTGAGGACTTACTGCAGTAAAATCCTAGTGAACTAAGGATTTTGAGATTTCTCATACTTGAAATTAAACCCAAACGATCTTTAACAAAAAAAAATAAAAATAAGAAGATGAAGAAGATGCTGGGTTATTTGTTGGCTTAACTTTTATTCTGTCATGTCCAGCAGGGCAAGGGGTGGAAGAAGTAAAGACCTGCTAGAAGAGAATGTGTCTGGAATCTTTATCATATATTTGCAATTTATATATTTGTGTCTAAAATCCTATCTTTTTCAGCAATCATTTCCCACTCCCTCTTCCTAACCACCCTGTCCCCATGTCTCCCTCTCTGCCTATTGCTCACCTATTTAAACTGAAATGTTTATGTGTTTGAAGTTGAAAACTGCAGAATTTATCCCAGCATAGTTACAATAACAGCTGTAGTTGCAGCAAACAATAAAACTATGCAGTGTTTTGAGGTTTATAAACCACACTTCACATATTATCTCATTTTTGTCTTCAAACCACCTTAGGAAGACATTAATCTCAAAGAAGTTGAGACTCACCCAAGAACACAGGACTGATAATTGGAGGACTTGAACCATTCTCAGAATACAGAGCCTGTCAGTCCTTCCACTATACTTAAAGCCTTCTTTCTCTGATCAGAGCCAGAGAATTTCCAGGGACAGTAAACAATGAAAAAGAAAATGTTCGACATGTTGTTTAGTGATCCCTAACTTAACTCATTTCCTATATCTGTGTGACCAATGGGCTGAATGAACTTTTTGTGTGCTTTTTCACATTAAAATTCTTTGTTCAAAAAGTATAGCAAATCATAGATTTTTAACATATTATATCATTTGTAAATGTGCAAGACAGTTACTCACAAGAAGAGGATGTAAATTGTCCCCAAGGTACAGACATAAATTGGAGAAGCACAAATAAAGAAACCAAATATTGTCTAAATTGAGATTGTAGGGACAGGTATAAAACAGATCTACAGTGTAAGGTTATATATATGGCCAACACATGTTCAACTCAGAGCTAATGTGGGAGACTTAAAATATTTTTCCTTTTTTTTTTCTTGATTTCAGCAACAGTACTTCTTGAACCATAAATTCTTATACCTGTCTTAATAGAGAATAATTTTCTCTATTTTCCTTCTCATAAAAATAAAATGTAATTTATCCAAACTGATGTACAGATGCTAAAATATATACTAACAGGCAAATACTATTATTTTACTAATAAGCTCATTTTCATCAAGTCTCTATTCCCATTGCCTCCTGAATGTTCTAAAAAACCATAAAACCATACGGATTTTAATATAAATTATATTTTTAGAAGGAAAATTTAACACTCAAGACAAATGACATAATCCTGAATTGAAATCAGATCAGTCTGACTCCACAAATTCCTAAGAAATACCAAAATCTTTTTGTAAAACTATTTTCTAAAATAAAACCACTCTATATGGAACTAAAGACACATATATTTGTTTTTGTCCGCTCCTGACTAGAAGACAGATATCATCTCTCCAACTAAACATTCAAAATAAGTAAAGAAACTGAAAGCATGATAACAGGTACCTGATGTGAATGAGTAGAAATAAATCTAATATGCGGAGGAGACGGCAGCATATAAAGGGAGCAGCAATGAAACTGACAGATACTTGGTCTCAGGAAAGACAGTGGTGAGAATTCTCCAGAGTAGATACATCATACTTTGGCATAGCTCTCAACAGTTTATTACTCTTGGTAATAAACAGTATAACAATCTTTTAACACAAAAAGTTGGAGGTCCAGATGGGTTGGTTACGCAGTAAGAAACCAGATGAGTTGGTCTTGCAGTAAGTCAGAGCTTCCAACTACTTCTATGACCTTCTCAGTTCACCATAGCTGTCCCTAACAAGAGAGGTGCCAAGGACATGGGGCAGGATCCATGCCTTCAAAACTCTGACACACCCACAAGGGTAGAGTAGATTGACAATAAGCAATTGTGCTTCATTTTACTATCACCTGTAATGGGGGAGAAACACTTGAAACTTTTTTTTAAATACCAGAGTTGTGATGGGTTATTTTTAGAGGTCTCTCATGGCTTGCATTATGATTTTATTATGAGATAAGAGACTGCTTATATTTTCCGTTTTTTAATTTAGGGTAAATTTATGTTTTAAAAAGTCCATAGTTGATTATTTACCTTTCTATTAAAGACAGTGATCTGAAAGCAAGAAGAGTGCCTCAGCCATCTAGGACTTAGAGGTCTTGAGTTTCTTTCTTCTCTTTACAAAACATTTATAGTCTTTGTTTTATACATGTCTTCCTGAAATGCTAAGTGAAAATTTTTGTAAAAATCAAATACTATTTAAAATGCATCACGAAACCTTGTGATAAAAGATCTTTGAAGTAAATTCTGTTTGTTTTCTAATCTGAAACAACATGTACTAATTTATCTTCTATAAACTGATTTCCATAGATCTTGTACTGTGTAATGCAGCACACTTGTACTGCAAGTTCTTGAAGGTTCTATGATGCAGTCTTTGCCTAGACTACACAAAATGAAGGAATGACTCCATGTTTTGAGCAGGTTTACAGACACTACAGTGTGATCATTTACAGTCAATTTCACTTATTGAATTTATCTGGATTAATGCAAAAAAATAGTATTGAGATAACATGAATGCATAAAGCTGATAGTTATTTTTTTCTATTTATTGGTTTAAACTTTTATCACCTATCATATCCTTAAAGTTACTATTAAGAGATCAAAAAAATCCCTGAGGTCCATACTAGATTTACTGAATCAGAATCTATGAAGTTAATCTCCGAAATGCATACTAGGTTTGCAAAATAATATTGAAATGAATATACTTCTACTAAGTTATTCAATTGCTTTTCACTATAGTTTAAAATTATTAATCCTTGTGCTTTCTGGTGCCAATGTGAATCTAGTATTCCTGACAGACTGTGTTTATAGATTTTGCTCTCCATTAGCTCCTTCAGCAGGAATATCGGGAGAGTCTTAAACCAGCTGGGTTGTTCACTTAACTAAATTATTATTTGCTCCCACAGGTAATATAACACCTGAAAAGCTGGCGATGGGGAAAAAGGATGTATCAGTCACTGTGTTGTCCTCACCTCATTCTCAAACCCTCTTAGGATATAAGTATAACCATCACTCTAAAGAAGAGGAAAATAAAGATTGTGGTAGTTAAATAACTTGCTAAGGCTCATGCAGTAACGTTGGAGATTCAAATCCAGTTCATCAGACTCTAAGGATGTGCTCCTACTACCCAAAAACACGTTTTCAAATGCAAAAAAGACCATAACCAATACAATTAGGCTCATATATTTTAACAGGGGGCATGGAGACAGCACTTTTTCAAATGCAAGAAAGACCATAACCAATACAATTAGGCTTATATATTTTAACAGGGGGTGTGGAGACAGCAGAAACAGAAATATACCTTCCTATTCCTAAACAGAAAAATTATATAAAATATTTCACACTGTATAGAGATCTCCTTTGATATCCCAAGACAGCCACCTAATGGAAAGAAATTATCGACGAGTTTTTTTAAGTTTTACACATTGTTTCCTAAAAGACTGGAGAAAAATACTTCAAAAGTTAATTACTCCCAAATATTCATGTTGTATTTTCATTTCCAATTTTCCTAGCTATATTATAAAATTATAACAAAACTATGATAAGTAGATATCAACACTATAACTGGCTAAAAATGGAAGGAAGGTTGTCAATTGAAGCAAAACTGTATAGATAAACAGTCAATAAGGTAACCAAATGCAAATGACATGGTGAAGAACACCAATAATCTACCATCACAATGTTAACTGTCAATGACATAGCTTCAGTTGCAGACTATATCTAATGAATGACTTCATATGGGAATACTTTTCATAGGAGCATTAGTACTTACACCAATGATCTGGGATCTGGGAACACACCACATAAAGGAGGCAAGAAGATAACATTTATAACAAGGTAGACTCTGATTGTCCTATTACTCAGAACATATCATATAGAGCTTGAATTATAAATATATATAAATATATGTGCATATATATACATAAATATATAATAAATATGTGTATGTATATGTATACATAAAATGTTCCTTATTAAGGCAAAAATGTGAAGGCAGCCAAATAAAATTTTCTAAGTTTATTTTTAAACTCAAATCTTCAAATAAATCTTCTGAAGTCTTACTTTTAACAAATTGATTCCATTAGATTGGTGTCTCTAGGAGCTTTTCATGAAATCATTGATCTAACAGTCTCTTCTAGTTTTCCCTAAATTTGCACAAACTCAAGGTAATGTAATTAGAAAATTACATTAGCATGTTACTCCATCACCCTATTTGAATAAGTAACATCCATGTAAAAACACATTTTTCCTTTATAATACATGTGGGATTCAAGAGTCAGTAACATACTCTGTAAGCTACATTTCCACTAAAAACTAACACAACCATAACTGCAATAAAACTATGCTATAAATTTAAAACAATTAATAAACCCAGCAAAGAAAGAAGCTCTAGCATTCTGAATCTAATATTACATCTGTTCATTCTGGCCCCACCACCACTATACAGAAATTTTATCTGGACTATGTAAAGTAATTGTGATTTTGGACAACAGAGATGCTCCTAGATTGAAGATGTGGTGAAAGATAATGAAGAGGAAAAAATAACACATATTGAGAGGTAAGTGAAGGAAGTGTAACTTATTGTCATTAATCTGCAAGTAATTTTTAAAGCTAAGACTAAGAAGTAAAATTTGTAATAACATTTACACCATCAAATATCATCAGGAAAGGCCAATATGGACAGTAGGAACATAAAATCAAACAGATATTTGTAATGGTGTTACATATTAAATAAATAGATAAATAGAATTAATTTCACTAAAAGAGCAATTAATCAAAATTACTTGAAGAACTATCACTATTATTTATCTAGAGAGATACTGAAGAATCAGAGTAAAAGCTTTAAACTAAATACCAAATGCTTTTTACAAGACCAATTTTGAAATAGCCCCAAACTATAAACTCCAAATTGCTGCTTCAACCAAATGAGTAATTACATAAATTCATATATACCTAGCCAAAATTCAATATTGAGAAATGAATTGTATTTGTTGTTGTTGTTGTTGTTGTTGTTGTTGGAGATGCTGGTGGTGTTTCCCTGAGCGGGGATCGAACCCCGGCCACAGCGGTGAGAGTGCTGCAGCCTAGCCACTACACCACCAGGGAACCCTCTGAATTGTATTTTAAATATACTTCATCTGCTCTTACTGTTTTACATCAACGATGTTATTTGCTTTCAATTACAGAGCTATAAATATGATACCCTAAATAGTCTGATGAAAATGTGGTTAAAGATTAAATTAACCTCGTCATTCTGCTCTACTATAAGGTCATTATTACAGTAGCATGTCCTTCACAGTGAGGAGCTGGGGAAATAGTTTCTAAAACTCTCTTGTAACATTCATTATCTATGGGTTTTATTATATATTCATTTATAAAATAGATGCCAACTCTTTTTCATCTTCGGAGTTGATGGAATCTTATGTTCAGTGTATTAGACATCCTTCAAAAACGCTTGCCAGTTTTCTCTTTAACAAACTTTGAACTTGAGATCCTTGAACCAACACTGGATTTAGGCATGACTATGTCATAATGAACCCTTGTCATACTTCATCATCTTGCGCAAGAATAACATGTGGCAGGAGTAGTGGCCCTTACTGACATTTTCCTTGTCTTTGATTTCTACTCTCGGATCAAAACATGTGAGCTCAATATAACCCCTTGGTACAATCATAAAGGGATTGAGAGTCTTCTAACGCATAAACACTTTGTATAATACAAAACAGAAATGTAGTTTGGGGTTACTTCTTTTTCACTTAATAATCTGATATAGTTTTCAGATAACTTAAGTGCCTGCCTTCTTGCCACTGAGAATATAGATATTATTCTCTATAACAGTGACATGGTTTTATTGTCATACTTGTATACTTTCTCTTTCTGAGGATGAACCTCAGACAACTTTAGTGCTCTATTAATTACCACCAGAAGGAATTTCAATTTATCTCAAAAACAATAAAAGGCTTAATACTAAGTACTTTAAGACAAAGTAACTAACATTTAATGAATGCTTACTTTCTAAGAATTTTACATGTATTAATTTAATCTTCATTAATGTACTTAATAAGATTAATAACACAATGAAGTACCATTGTTATCCCCTTAATAAGTAAAATGATACTCAAAGTGATTATATAACATACAGTTACTAAATTGTGAAGCAAAGATTCAAATTTAGGTAACAAACGGACCCCTACTAACCACACATTTAAGATCCACTTCATAAGCCCAACTCTTTTTAAAACTCTATTCAGTTAATGCTATACCTAAAACCATTTTATCAATATAATGGATGGGTTAATTATATACCTAATATATGTCTAGTGAACAATAAATACCTTTGAGATTTACAAGAGGATGTGATGATATAGTCCCTTTTCTCAAGGAACTCGGTGTCTTGGCAAAGAGAAAAGACATTCATATTAAGCAGGAAGAAAATTCCAAGCTAAATTGAATACCTGCAAGTACACAGACCAATCAAAAAAATGAAATCAAAGATAGCAGAATTGTTGGAAATAACTGGGCAAAAGGGAAAGGTGAGATAGAACTTAAGACTAGCAGTATTTGGAGGGGCAAAATAAAGAGAGGAGCAAAGTGAAGAAAGAATATACTATTTTTATTTATGGACATCTATTATTCCAATACTATTTATTAGATCCATGCACACCTGGCAAAAAAAAAAAAAAATGCCATCCTCAATTTTTGTCCTGATGGCCTAAAAGTTCAGAGCCAAATTTCACTCTGGCCACAACAAATCTTTTGGCCTTTCTATATGGGTTAAAATATTCCCCACATTTTTTCAATCCTATTTCTCTTTATAGTCCCATTTATTAATTGTATTTTATCTTTTCTTGGTGGGTATAAATCATATGAATTATTTGTGGGTAACATTATGCTGGTTTTAATAAAATATTTATAAAATATTTTGAAGACTGTTTCAAAAAACCCCATTAATTTAAAATAATCATTAAATTATTTGAATTAAATCAAATAATTCCTTAGAAACTAATTTTTTAAACTTATTGGGGTGACAGTGGTTAATAAAATTTTATCAGTTTCAAGTATACAATTCTCTAATATATCATCTGTATATTGCATTGTGTATTCACCACCCAAAGCTATTAATTTTAACTCCTCAGTCAAATTACTGTCCGGTATCAGGTGAAAAGATGGTGTATAGATTGACTGACTGGCTTTTCAACCTTTTCAGTCTTTATGTTAATATTGGTGAATACAAACAAAAATTTTTATCCCAAAGAGTAAAACCAAATTTTTTTATATCTACATGTTACAAATAGAAAAAACTACAATGGAGTATGATTAAAAGACATGATCAAAATCACTTTGGTAACAGAAAGCGGACTCACTACTAGAAGTCACATTTACTCAATAAAATTCTATGAACACATCAAAATTGAACACAACATTCAGGATTATTTCTGCCTTAACAGTCCAGACAACTGTCAATAAAAAGTACAGTCAACTAAGGATGAGAAATGTTCCTCTTCATCATATTTTGTTCATCATGTGGACTATAGAAGATAGCTCTGTGTTCACTTGATAGCAACAAATTTTCATTCATACTAGCTTAGTCAGCGTGCCTTTTCTTTTGTCTAGTGATTATCTTTTACACTATATCCACAATACTTCAGTATTTTAACTCAATTCAATTAGATAATTATTTATTCATTTATTCAGCTTTTACTATATAATGTGTTAAGGACTGAGATAGATGATAAAGTGATAAAATGCTTAAAAGTAAAGAAATAATTCTAATTCTACGTGATATTTCTAAAAATAAACTATATGAATTATACTATAAGATTGAAAGGGAAAGAATAATTAATTTTGCAGGAAGAAAACCAGAAAAGTCCTCAGCATAAATGCCATTTGAGATCCTGGGTCCTAAAGTTTGCCAGTCACATAAATCACACCTACCCCAGAAGTTCTATTCCCCCAACTCCTCATTACAGTTTGGAGGTATTTTAGATGTCTACGGATATTAGCTTATAGAAATCTAGGACTCTAATATTTCTGAGTCTGGTTTTCTGTTCAGATAGTTAGCTAGCTACTCAGTTTTTTTCCATCTATAAATGTTAAAAAAAAATTTGCTTTAATTTTCCTTTCCCAAAGATTTCCCAAAACTCTTCTAAATTTAATGCTCACTTCAAAAGCACTCAATTTAGCCACTCCACGATAAATATAGAACATATGCAATTTTATTAAATAAATAATAAGTAAATAAATTGTAATGGATTGTCACAAGTTGTTTTTGTTCTGTCTTAAACATGTCCCATGCAAATCCAATCTCTGTGTATCAAAAACCCTGTATTGTGGTTCTGGTCTCAGGAATATGTAAAAAAATATGGAAGAGGTGTATTCGCCTGTACAGTTTAAATTTTCACCATTACTGGTTATGACATGACTGATATTAAAGTAAATGGAAATTCAGTTATACGTAGAGAGTCTTTGTACTTTATTCTACTACTATGAAATGATTCTTTAAGAATGGGTAAAACTCAAGTAGGTGGTCAGTTCAACTGATGGGGCAATAAGCACAATTGTTCTGATTGCTGTTCAGTATCATTAACTCATCACTTCTCTATATATGTTCCTTTTTTCCTTAGCAAACACTTCCATTAAAACACTATTATTACCAATGTATTCCACAGTTTGTTTGGTACTTAAGACACATTCTTATTAAATCCTCAGGAATGTACTTTGCATTATGCTGAGTCAAAACTGTAAAAGTGAATTCATTAACTAGTGGAAGGCACGATTTTCTTGTCTTCCCACTTAGGAAAATGAATATATTTTAATTTTAGAATTAGATATCAACATGAAGAGAATTCACCATGAATAATGCTACTTTAATGAATACTAAGAAAATTGTGTCTTAATGTTCTCCTAAAATACTTTCATGGATTATGAAGAGTATACAGTATGTCAAAGGCAGCAGCATGAGAATCCCCAATATATGGAATGCATATTATATTCAAACAATTATTTTTCACAAATAAAATACATATAAAATTTCATTCTAGATAATTATAGTGTGGCCCATGTTATACTGTAGTAAATGAGCCTTTAAAATAGAACTCATTAGACTGAAAATATTTCTATTATATTAAATATCTAAAACATCCTTAATGTGCATGCTTTGAATGTAATCTTTGAAATGTTACATATGTAGGGTCTATAATTTGCTAATAACTATAAAATAATAACAACTTTTAGGGTTCTAAAGTTTTATAACTGTCCTTTATTCCTTTTAAGACACAGCAAAATCTAGTCTGAGAAAGTCCAGTTGGATTACAAAAAAACATAAATGTGCTTTTCATTTCATGGGTCTCTGAGACTGTTAGGATGACTGTGAAATACTGACATTTACATTCCTGAGCACAATAGGAGAAGGATGAAATAATGACAGAAAATAATTGGAAAATCTTCAGAAAGGCTCTGAGAAGTACTATGAAATCTCCATCTTCCGGTTGGAAATTCCAGGTTCAAAGCATACAAAGCTAGCCAACACATAAGGCTTTGTGATCTCTCCCATTCATTTTCAGGTTTGTATCTCATGTACTTCCAAAAGGACTTGTGATAATTTAAGAATCAAATGATGTGCATAATTAAGCATTTTAAGTTAGTGGTCACTAGGACACAGGCTACATTTTATTACTGCTATCAAATTCCCCATTGCATGTTAAATTTACTATAAATTTATTTCCTAAAAAAAACTTACTTTGAAAACATTTATTAAAATAGAAAAAAGAAAATGAGAAAAAAAGGCAGAAATAGGCTAAAACTTGAATAAAAGTTAATAATACCATAATAATATAATTCTATAAGTTGATGTAAATAATTATTTTTGAATAATTTAAAATAAAAGCTTATTAAATTTCTCCATTACATTAGGAAATATCATAGATGATTTTTCTAGAAAAGTAAAAAAGGAACAGTTAATAAATAAACCACAAGGAGATCAAGATATTATTCTGATTATACTCTCCTTCTCCATGTCTATGTCTTCTTTCTTTCCTTTTCTTCGCCTTTTGTTTGTTTGAGTGATATTTGATAGGCACTTATGTGCTGACATAGTAAGAAAGGGTGACAAGGTGTGGAGAGGAAAAGCTTACATTACTTTATCTTGCAATATGAATTTTCCAATTATACAATATTAAATAGCTCTATTAGCTCATCAAAGGTATAAATAAGGTCATACCAGGGATGACAAAAAATGTATGCACATTTTAAGCAATATTATCTATGTATCACTTTTCAAAGGTGAATTGAATTACAGTAGCAACGTGTAGTATGATGTTTGCTCAAAAGATAGAATTAATTAAATGAATGCTAGTGTCTCCATGCGACAGGCAAGACAGTCAAAGAAAATGGCAGAAGCACGGTTGTCATTTGAGGAGCTCAAGACCATTTGCTAGGAAAATGGATAGGACAAAGACGTATGGTTGAGTTTCCTCCATATTGTCCTGACTTAGCACCCCTTGACTTTTACCTATGGGCAACATTAAAGGATGTGGAGTACCATACAAAACTGGTTACACTGGTGGTACTTCTGGAAGAAATTGAAATGGCATGTGCAGCGATACAAGTGGACACTTTGGTCATCGTTGCTCAAGCAGTAGTTCGCCATAATCAGAACTGTCTGAACACTGATGGTAACTACTTTGAGCACCTCTTCTAATTGCTGAGGTCAAATGTGACTTGTATTCATTTTTTGTTATCAGTATGTACTGAGCATTAAAATTTTAATACAGTTTTTTTTCCTTTCTTAAAATGCATATACACTTTTTGGCACCCTCTGGATTTAATTCAATACCAGTCCTAACAACCAAACCTAAGTTCCAAAGTAAGCCCTTTTTCAATAAACTGAATGCCCCAGAGCTTTAAAAAACAAATCAGATACAACTCAAAGTTTTCCTTTAAAAAAGATCCTTTGACACTTCATAAAAGCAGTTGCTTGCATCTGGCTGGATATTAGAACTTCCACAAATGTCTTGAATAATCAAAGACAGCTTTACATAACTGTATGTGTGGTGTTCTATGAAAGATCCAGAAGATTTGTTAATGTGAACTGCTAAGAAAATTAATAAAATATCTCTTAAAATTATATTTTTCTCAAACCAGTATGCTATGCACTAGGAATATCCATTGGAGTGTATTTACATGCAGTTACTGTAAAGGATGGTAGGATAAAATAAATCCACTACAGAACATTCTCACTTCTCCCAAGTCATGGTATCCCAGACAACACACCAATCTTCTCAGGAGTACCATTATAATTTTTTAATAAATGAAAAGTATCCACACTATTCACCTACTACTGATTATGAAATTCCTTAAAGGCAAGGTTCTTTTCAAAGCTAATCCTGAAGCACCTAGCATTTAAAGCTATTTCATTCAGGGGTAGTGGGAGCGGGGGTTGTCATTTAGAAATAAGAGTACCAGTGAGCAATAAATTATGTCCAAGTCACCTCAACACGGTGTATTTCAATCACGTCAGTATTTTTATTTCCCTAAAATAAGTATCAGAAATGAGGCATGAAAAGCTATTAACTGAATTATTCACAAACTGAATAGACATTGTTGTCAGATTGTTCTTTCAATGGAAATAATAAACTGATTTCTTTATAACTGGTAATTATGATGACACACCTCTATTTTCTATCCTTTCCAGTATATTATAGATATTTTATAATTGTCTTATTTCATGCCTGATCTATAATCATATGCTTCCCCCAAAATTTCTTCTTTCCCAGGCTGTTCCTTAATTTCCTTTGGCTTGGGGTGTAATTAAAATGTTTTAACTCACTTGATTCTTTTGTTTTGTTTTCTCTTTAAAGTTTCTGCCTTTTCCCCCAGAATAATTGATCCATACCTTAAATCTATGTAACTGGAGACTGAAATCTGAATTTTAAGTAGTTGCAGAATACATTTGTATAATCACTGTAGAGTGAATCTTGTCAGCACTCATTAGGTCAAGTTTACCTTCTTTCTTTTCTGAGGTACAGGAAAATAGAGCAGGTAAGGGAAGATAATGGAGGCCGATTGTACATCAAAGAAAAAGAATTTGGGGTTTTAAGAATCAAGGCATGAAAACTTGTTTCATCCCATTTTTTAATATCTTTAGAGAAAAGTGGAATACTTCCCTTTAACTTTCTATTGCTAACCCTGAAATAAATTTTATCTTTTCTAGACATTCAACGACTTTGCTGTTTTGCTATATAACATGCTACATATACACTGGACTCTGCCATCAATGTGAACTACATGATCATATAAGAAAAAGCCTTTGAAAATATGCTTTTAAATTTAATTGAAACTATTGTCAAAGCAAATATTCATCATATTATGGAACATAATTTTAAAACAACACATGAGAAATGTATATCAGAACTAGATCAAAAAAAGCTCTCCCTGAAAAATGGTTGTGCTTTGTCTCCAATGAGCCCTGTAACTCACCCTATCTTCTTCACAGCTCGGCTCAGGAACCCAGAGATGGGTAATACTTGATAACACGTGACCAGGTTAACTTTCCTGTTGAGCCTCCTGGCTTTCCCTCCTTTTTCATATTGTTTGTATGCTCTTTGTTATCCTATTTTGTTTATTTTATTTCATATGTCATTTGTTATAAGCAGTTTCAGCTTAATCAGAGAGAAGCCAAAAGTATATTCAAGGGCTGTACAGAAAGTATCCAGCCATATAATGTAAAAAATAGAGGCATTTATGGCTGGATTTTTCCCAAACAGCCCTCATATGAGGAAATAAACTAGAGTTGCTTCTATAAAAGCACTTTTTATTCTTATTGCAATGATGGTATAATCTGAACTTCAGAATGCTTATTTTTTTCTTTCTAGCATCATGCTCAATTTCACTAATTCATCACTGAGTCTTCTTTCGATTTTTAATTCCTTAATTTGCATCTTACTTATGAGCTATTAAAAAAGCAGACATATACATACACACTCACACATACCACTCCTTCTCTCATACACTGTTCTTCAAATATAAAGATCACTAAACACAGCAAGACAAATATTTCATGACATTTTCCACTAGTAGGAACATTCTCAGGTGCTGGATTAAAGCAACAAAGTACATTTTCAAAAGAGCTAATAGCCATTAGTACAACCACAATGGAGGACAACAGTGTGGAGGATCCTCAGAAAATTGGGAATGGAGGTACCATATGACCCAGCAATCCCCTCTCTGGGGATCTACCCAAAAAACTTAAAAGCCTTAATCTGCAAGGACTTAATGTACCCCAATGTTTATCACAGTGCTGCTCACGGAGGCCAATACATAGAAGCAATCAAAGTACCCTTCAACAGATGACTGGATAAAGTTGTTGTACTTATACACAATGGGATATTACTCAGCATTAGAAAAGATGAAATATTGCCATTTGCAACAAAATGGATGGACCTCAAGAACATCATGCTAAGTGAAATAAGCCAGACAGAAAAATACCAAGAACCATATGACTTCACTCATATGTGGAATATAAAACTGAAAGCAACAAAGAAAAAACAAAACAAAACAAAACAAAAAACTCATGGACCAAGTCAATACTTTAGTGGTTACCTGGGGGCAAGTGGAGAAGGGGAGGGATAAGAGGGCGGTGTTGGGAGAAGAGGGAGGGGGAGCCAAGTATACGGTGATGGAAAGAGAACTCACACTGAGCGGTAAACACATAATGCAACACACAGACGATGCACTGTAGAATTGTACCCCTGGAACTTATGTAATTCTTGTTAACCAATGTCACCCCAGAAAGACTAAGCATAAAAAGAATAAATAAATGATAATAATGAAAAGGAAGGACACACACACATAGAGAGAGAGAGCGAGCGAGAAAGCTAATGGGTTAAAAGTGAAGTTTCAACAAAAATTTTTAAAACATTTTTTGACGTAAGTCAAAAGTTTATACTAAAGTAGCTCTTAACATTTTTCTAATATTATACTTTACCTTGTATAATTGACACTTAGAGTGAATCTAATTATAGCTTACAGATCATAAACCATTGCGACTACATTGCAAACATTCATTTCTCTAACTTCCTTGATAGCCTAAACCTCTCATCTGAGCGGCCCTCTACCCCTCCAATATCAACCCCAAATTGAAAAGAGGCAATTTTTTTTCAAGTGCATCCAAGTTTATCCATATAAAAATATGTTCAACATACTTTCATGATACTATTTAAAGTGTCTCATCCCACTTACATTCAGAGAATTGGGTTAATATGTGAGTTCACTTCTGAAACTTAAGATGTAGGTTTTAGGTAGAATATAAAAACTATTGAATAAATATGAACAAAATCCTCAAAACTGATATTTAAAATGAATGTACTTTTTATATTTTACCCAAAATTCAATCATGATTAACTTCAGTCAGAGTCCATAAAAAACTCATGTAAAAGGAAAATAAAATAATATTTCATCCATAACAATTTATGAACTCATTCATATATATCATTTCATGTATATTTATATGGTTAGACTTTAGTCCAACTGCCAGATTTGTGAAGAGTGAAATAATGACAGATTTAAAATATAGTAATTCTCACTTGGCATGCAAATCCCATCTTGAGTTTAATGTCCTATTGCCCCATTACTTCGTAAAGCTAGAGAAAAGAAATAGGATGGAAGAAAAATAAAATCAAGAAGATGTATATCAAAATACCACATTATGTTCCCAATTGTTATGTAATTTCCATTTCACAAATTTTCTTTGAAAATTAGAGAAAAATTAAATAGATCAATATACTAACTATATATCTGTAACTAATATATTTAATGTTAAAATTTTGTAATATAAGGTCTCTATGTTCATAGTTTTAAATTACACCAAAGTTGTGATTCACATTTCGATTCTGTTTAAAGCAAGCTTGTCCAACCGTGGGCCAAGGGTCACTTGCAGCTCTGGATGGCTTTGAATATGGCCCAACACAAATTCTTAAACTTTCTTGAAACATTATGTTTTTTGCAACCTTGTTTAAACCATGGATGCCCCCATGGTTTAAAGTGTATATGCGTAACCATGGTAAAAACAGAAATGTCTTCTTCATAGAATGACACGAATTTACAAGCCTGTGCAACATAAAAATATAACTAAAAGTCTTATTTAAGTGAATTATTAAGACTAGTTCATACAAAAACATCTATATTCTAGAATCTCCATAGATGTTTTTCTTAACATTAAGTTTTGTTATACTATAAGTATATATGCAATTACACTACAATTACTACCAGAACACATGTAAAAGTGGGTAAAATTTTTTGGATTAATGGTTCTTAACTTCTTTCTAATTCTAAATACTTGAAGATGTAACACAGTATTAGTATCGTATCACAGCTGTGGCTCTTGGTGGTAGGGGGTGTGGAGGGGAGGTTACTATGGAGGTAATACCATCTCTTCTTGGCTTTTCACTGCTAAGAATCAACCTCAAAGAGTACACTTCAAGTACCTCCTATTAAAAAGTCTCAGATCTTGATTCAGGTCTGAAGCTGAGTCCTATGGAATATAACGCAGCTTTATGCCAACCCTGATCAAGGAGATTCCCAAAGAGTGATCCGAGTCTAGAGAAATTTAAATATGGATATCCCAAAAATGAGAGTATATATCACAGAAATCCATAATAACTTCACTTGGAGGATTCTGTGTGTATCAGTTCAGAGCCTCCACAGTTCTCTCACAAAAAGCCCAGACTACATCTCTAGGAGCTATTTTGGTCTACACATGCTATCGCCTCCATCTCTGATACAATATTTGACTAACTCCAAGATTATGGCAATACCACCTATTAATGCCTCACCTAAAGGTCTCCTGGAAGCAATTAATCTGATAACAGTGCAAATGAGACAATTATGATCACCCATGAAAATGGCCATGGAGGAAATGAGGTGGGAACGACAGACTAAAGAAGTATGCTGCAGATGTCACCTTTTTCAGTAATGGATTTAAACCTGCACTTCCAAAGAAGTCCATGATAAGAAACAGAGTTAAGGAGGGTGAGGAAGAAGCAAAAACTGAATCTTCAGTCTTTGAAGACAGAGCAGCTCCTTTAGCTGTTTTGTAATAACATTCCGGAAATCTGACACTTCCTAGGTCAGAATATTCAAATAAACAACTACAGAGAAAATTCCCCATTTAATCCTTTCTGCTTGCTTCTTTACATTATTTTTAACTTACAATCCTATTCACTATTCACATGCTTCATAGGTACCTGACAAGAAAATTTCAAACAGTTATGCTTTTCTATTTTTCTTCCCCTAACATGTAAAAGAACAATGAACCAGATCTGACTTGATGAATCAACTATTCCCTAGGTGTAACTCCTGAGTTCTATTAATTCCATTGCTGCAGTGGTTTAATAATTTACCATAAATGTATTAAATTATAGCATTTGAACATGTGCCAGAAAATAATACTTTTCCCCAAAGCAGATGAATCATGAACCTGAATTACATAATGCACCTTAAAGTTACTTAAAATTCTTCCAAGGAGTGATTTATCCATATGACAGAACAGAAACCACTTGATTTGAGTAGTGGATGAAGAGCATTTCAATGCTTCTGAAATGTCACTCTTAAAAATAAATTAAAATAAATATTTAAAGTAGATAAACACAGAAGCTTCTCTGATAATGTCTCCCTCAGAAAGCAGAAAGGCTGGGGACCCACAGTAGTAATGATCTTGGCTTCCTTGCCTGAATTTTTGTAGGTGGGCCATTCTCTTAGGTAGATCCTTTTCTTTATACTCAAAAATAGCTTTAATGTCTATGAGAGAATTTGGTAGGATCTGAGAATCTTAGAGCAAGTGATAATAAAGTTTATATAAAGGAAACAGTCAACATCACAGAAAAACTCAGTATTATTTAGTAGACAACTCAAATAAATCTGCCTAATCACCTGAAAGTCAGTTTTGGAAATTAACACTTATATTATGTTTTATGGTCCCGTTTTCATGACTAATATAGATCCATGAGACAAATAAAAGAAAAACTAAAAATGCTGCAAATAGCCATTATACATATACATATATATGTATGTATCTATTAGATACACAGTATGCCTCTAGATTGATTCATCCATTCAATACATATTTATTGAAAACTTACTATATTGAAGACATGGTTAGGGATTAAAAGAGATATAAATTAGATATAGATGATGATCTAAAACAGGCTTAAAAGGAGACTCATGTAAAAATTCAAAATTAATGACACAAAAAAACTTAATTACCCATAGTGGGAAACAATGATGATAAAAAGCTAAGCCAGGCAACAGTGGAATGAACAGTGAAAAGCGAAACTCTGATTCTGACCTTCATCAAGTTCACTCACCTTTTGAGTTCTGCTTCTTTACCTGAAAAATGAGGGAAATCTAACCATGTGATTTTCAGAGTCTTTCCAGTTCCAGCATTAGATAAAACTATATCCATAAGCTTGATATAAATCAGAAGGCACAAATGCATTCTTCACTTGTAATGGCTTCATTGATAAACAGTAATGTCAGCTAAAATGAATTCCATCTCTTTCCCCACCCCCCGGATTCCAAATGGATGGAGGTATCAGTTAGCAATAAAATAGCATTAAGGAGTTGGGTGGGACTCAGAAAAAGACAAAACTATATCCAAAACCATGAGACTATAAATATAGAATTATTGTTTCTACACCCTAATATTTTGAAAACAGTTGATGAAAACAAACAATGAAAAGAAGAGTAAGTACACAAGTAGAACTTTAGTGAAAACAACTAGGTAACAAAAGTGTACAGCTATTTTCTTATTTGAACCTTTAAGAAAATAAATGCCTAGTGATATTTAATTCAAAACTTCTTTAATGTGCAAATTCAATTATGGAGCCATGGCAACCACAGGATAAAAGGTAAAGGTTTATCATTAATTTGAAAATGTCTTAGTTTGAAAAAAGTTTGGTAGTAAAATCAAGGTTAAATGAAATATCATGAAGCTGTGCAATTAGGTTAATAATGAGGTGCCTCAGGGATCAGTGCTAGCACAGGTGTTCAATATATTTATTAATGACTTAGAAAAGTTGCAAAAAATATGGAAGCACATTGGGATGACTTCAAAGATATTTATAGCAATCAAAACGGGTGAATGACTGCTTTACTTGACCCATTCAAGAGCAATTATTTAACATATTACAGCAAATACTCAACAAGGGCAAATTAATGTGAAATGGGTGGAATTACCCAAGTTTTCTTATATGCTAATAGCTACTGAAATAGTTATTGCCTTTCAGGCAAGAGTGGGCAGATATAGGAAGACATCTGCCCAATAAACAGCTTTTCATGAAAAAAAAAACGTGGAATAAAGAATACTGCAGGAGAATAGTGAATCAGTACATACTACTGGAAATTTTTACATACCAGAGGCTTGCTCTATTCAATAGTATTGCTGGGACAGGGTGTGGTTCCCCAAACCACATACTGGGATTATATGATGTCTTATCTGGTGATTTTCTAAATAGTTCCCCATTATCATCCATTCCTCTTTCACACCTCTTCACTGGAGTTCTCAAATGCCTCTTAGGTGGAAATGAATTTTACAAAGGCATACTTTCTCATTTCTGCCTTGCTCTATTCTAAAGAATTTCACTGATATTCACTCCTATGTGTTAATCTTCCCAAATCGAAGATCTCAAGATCTAATTTTTCATTAGAAAAATTAAAATTTCTTTTCATAAGAAAAAACAAACCATTCCATAACAGCATGAATAATCTCATATCCTCCCTCTGCCCTGAAGTAATTTAATTATTGTGCATACCAGAAATCCTAAATGTTAACATAGTTTCAGTTACAACTGTCACTCAAAAATATTTTCCAAGTGCCTATTTTATCTAAGGCATAAAGGAATGAAAAGAACTAATAAAACATGTAGCCTGCCCTACATGTAGCCTGCCCTACAAGGATCTATCTTTCTCTTATCACGTGTCCTTTCTACTAGGGGGACAATCTGTTGACTCAGGGTATTAACTCTCTCATTTAAAAAGTTACTCCTCCAAATTTAAAAAAAAAAAAAAGATTTCTAGCCTGTCTGGGATCAAGCTGGCAGGCCAATATAACTAGAGTAAAACCAAATACTAATGCAAACATCAAAATGTCTCCAATTCAGCCCTACAAAATAACCCAACAGGAAATCCTGACAGTACAAAGATATGTATGAAACATTGAGAGTGACAATTTTTTTTTTAAAAATTGGTCAAATATCTCTACTCTCTGTACATGCTCAACTGGAAATTTCACATGTGAACATCTAGAATAATACATTCATAGCCTCAGAAGAATTCATTACTCTCTCAGAATCTCAGTGGTAAATGAGGCAGTTAGACTTTAAATACTGCTTGAACCATAAATTTTCTCTACACCCTCTGACATGTAACCACCACAGATTTAAAATAATAACTCATTTATATGCTGAAGACTGATGGTAAAAGGTAAACTTTGGGTAATTAAGTAAACTACAAATCTTTCTCAAAACCTCAAAAATATTTATTAATGAGACTTACAAGAAGATTTAAAACTGTTCATCTAAAATACAAAATTCACAGTTTGGAAAATAATTCCCATACAAGAGTTTAACACTTGTGCTCATTTTTCCTTCCATATCTTTTGGAGCCGTGGGTTCTTTTATAATGTGATTTAAGTATAATGTTAGCAAGAGAAAACAGCAGTGAATGAGAATTCATTAGCAAGTGGTCAAGTGTGAATAATCTATCAGTCATCTGGTATTTTTAAGCATCAGCAAATTTAATTCCCTCTGTAGTGGAGTTAACTCATACTATAAGGTATGTGGTACATCATATTTATATTTAAAGAATATTTAGAATCTGCCTTGATTATAAAGTACTGAAAGTATTTCCTCCCTTTGGTTTCCTAGGCATGTACTTAATGCATATCAGGACATTTAAAACAACCAAATAAAAAAATAATAATAATAAAAATTAAAAAACAACCAAATAGTGTTATAAAAAAATAAAAATATTTCTCATTTTTGCTGTAAATAAAGACATTTGTCATGATTTAAAAAAACAAAATTAGGCTTAAAACTATCAAAGAGCACATGAGAGGGATTCAAAATTTTTGTACTGATTTACACAAAGTAGGCAAATCTGTTTTGCTTAAAACTGAGGTCCTAATGATTAAATAAATTTAATAGTCTTTCAATGATTTCCATCTGTTAAGTGTCAGCCAATTACTATGAAACATTTTTTTATTTGCATAATCCATTGTGCACTGTATTTCTATTCTGAGTCAAGTAAACAACTCAAGTTAGGTTGATCAAACATTTTTCTCACCCAATATTACAATAAAAAACAACCATCTTATCCAGACCACACAGTATTTGACTCTACAAGCTGGCTCTGGTAAAGCAAGTATGTATACATTTATTTTAATATACAGACTTTTCAAGGTCAAACAGCCAAGTTAAGAGGAAAAAGAGTACCCTGAATGAGTGTTAATACTCTTTTCCACACTATGGATTCTGGATCTTAAAATACTCTGCACTTCACAGAAAATCACGTGGCATTTGAAAAACCACTGAAACTGAAAGTAATTCTGATGCCCAAATGGAACAGTCAAGAAAATTAAGCACTACCCAGAAAACAGAGAATCCGAGACTTCAGAGTACCTTCCTGCGTGACAATGAAAATTACGAAACAGAAAAGAGAACAAAAAGATTCTACCTATGGCATACACCTCATTTATTGCCCATTCTCTTGATAAATATGATGGAAACATACAGGCTGATGAAATTCCTTTACTGTATAAAGAAAAGTTATCCTTGTTTTATACTGTATATCATAACTCTTTCGTAAACAACTACATTTAGCTGTTATTCAAATATATGGAGAACAAACTGATGTTAGGGGCACTGAGTGACAATATTGTACCCTTGAGATGCAAATGAAGCACGCTTATTGCTGGTAGTCACTAGAATTTAAATAGGAACTGGGATTTTAAATATTTCAGAAACAATTTTTTTCAAGGTCTCTATTGTCAATGTATATCTTTCATTTTTACCACACCAATGATAAGCCTGACAAGGTTCCAAAACTCACACAAAAGCATTTCCTTGAATTCCTTAAATCTTCCTCTGTTCTCAATTTATTAAACTAATAATAGTTCATCAGAACTCTCCCAATTGATCCATTTTATCATAAAACTACATTTAACACCATCTTCCATATTGCAGATTTCTTTTTACCAATCAATGAAATGTTGGCCAGTCCTGTCAACAGTACCTCAGTGTAGGCACTGTTCTAGTTACCAGCTTTGTAGGAGTGTGTGAAAAGAACAGATACTCTCGGCATCCACTCATTAGTGGACACCACAGTAAACTGTGAATAGAGACAAAATGAAAATCAAGAGAGTCAAATTGTAAACAATTACAGTCGATTACCTAGTGCATGGGTGAGACAATGACATCAGAAGAGATGGTTAGCCCCAAAGTCTCCTCCACAGATCACAGAATCTGAAATTTCTAACCATTAGATTCATTCCTCTAAGATACTGCCTGGAATACAAACTATTTTAGTTGAAAGTATCATATTTGGAACAGAAAACATGTTACAAAGTAGTTCATAATGGATCTCTACTGATGTCTAGTGGCACTGGCCACAGTATGAGTAAGCTCCAATGAAGCAGAAATATTCTCAACAGTCATATCTCAAGTGTCTAGACAGTCAAGCAGGTACTGGATATGAAAAAAGCAACACAGAAAGGTTAATGTCAAGTCACCATCAGTCTCAATGTCTGCAAAATAATGAGGCATGGAGACTGAGGTGGATGGGAAAGCCCTTTCCTCATCTAAAAGGGGCAACAACAATGGAACTCCAGGAAACAGTTGCCTAGCAGGGATATAGGTCCATGTCTTCTAGTTTTACTAGAGAAACCAAAATCTGAACTTTTGTGCAGAATTTCTAATTTTCAAATGTTAGAAACTAATTCAATTTTTTGTGTGTAATATCCTATGGGTCAACACTGTTCAGGCCAAATCAGGTACAAATGAGGGACAGATTTGGCCAACCTGTTGGCAATTTTCTATCTAGAGCATAAAAAAGGGAGGTTCAGATGAGATGAGGGTAGGCTCTAGGCTGTTAATTAAGAGACAATATAAAGGCTCAAAATAGCATTCATTTCTAGAGCAAAAGATAGTCTACAAACAAAAATTTAATTGCAGTAAACTACTAGTTACAGGTATATACTCTTTTTAGAAGGCATATACTATTTGGATAAGAAGGGGATTTCTATTTATTTATTTATTTTTACCCTGTCTTCTACAAGAAAGAATTTAAAATAACACACCAAAATTGTCAGTGGAATAAAATTAAAAATAAATTATGAAGGACAGGCCTAGAACAAATGATATTGGTAAAAATGAGATAAAGTACAACAAATACATGCTGAATACAGTCCAAAGACTAAAAGTCTCATTAGCCGTTAATTTATAAACCTGATTACTATGTGCATGGGGTGGGGAGGTGTTCATGATTTTGCAAAGTCTATTCGCTGTTTGGTTTTTTTCCATGCAGTTGGTCTTCAACGAGAATGACTATATCTTGCTCATAATTAAAAAAAAACAAATAGAATAAAAGAATTTTATAAAATTTAACTTCCTGTATTCTATATTTTCACAGTAAATTAGTGTTATTTTTAAAGAATGTCTTTGTGAGCCAAAATACAGGGCAAAACAGATCTCTTTCTACTTAGGATCTTGACACACCCTTGGCTGAAAGGGAAAGATTTCTCAATAAGAAAAGGCACTGTGAGATAGAAAAGCATTTGGTCTGATAAGGCCATATACAGGATACATCAGCAGCAATATTCCAACCTAATGTGTCAGAATTGTACAGTTCTTTCCAAAAAAACTACATTAATAAAAAGCAAGCACTTCTACAAGATAAATTATTGTTTGTTGTTATTCTAAAGGAGAGAAAACATATGGATGATTCAATATCACCAGTGATAGGCATTAGTGTATTTGTAATTTGGTCTAATTACAACCAAAAATCCAGGTCATTAAATACAATTTGGGAGGGCTCAGCTCTTAGAATATCTGAGAATGTGCAGCCCATGTATAATAAAGAAGCACTGCTGTAAATGAGTAGATGAGCATTATGCATTCTGATGAACCAAACATAGAGGCTGTAATTAACTAGCCAAAATGCTCTAACCCCTCACACAGCTTCCCTTAATACAACTAGTAACCTATCACTGCACAGGCCGTTGGAAGCAAAGGGGAGAGGGAGGGGTCTCCGGGAATCACTAAGGCAGGGTAAACAGTGTTAGCTAAGTTGATGGAGACTCAGATATGTGGCCCACCTGCATAAGCAGGCTGATATGGGGGAAGGTTCAAAAAAGGAACAATGGCTTCTGCTAGCAGTTCTTTCCAACAGAACTGCTCTTCTATCCCTCCCTCTGAAGCCAGATAGTTCAGTCCATCTCCCTATGCCCTGGTGCCTTTCAAGCTGCTGCCCTAACACTGGAGCTCAGAGCAAGTTAATCTGTCAGGAAGTAAATCCATGCTTAAACCATTTAAGAGGAATGCCTGGGACTCCGGCAGCCCTCCATCTCACTCAGGGATAATCTCTGCTGGTTTTCACAGCCAAATGCTATAGGGACTTCTCTTCTCCGCACTAGGACACTGGCCCAGAGAGCCTGGTGTGGTGTTTGTGTGTTGGCTCATGCTGCGGATTTTCTTAAAATCTCTTAAAGGTTTCCGATCCCCAAACAAGAAGCATCTGGCCTCAGCATGCTCCAAACCTCTTGCTAAGCAAACCTAGGCTGGCTGCCCCAAACCTGGCATTAGCGGTAGCCAGCCTAGGTTTGCAGCTCAGCCTCTGTCAGGCATCTCCAAGCTCAACACAAGTAGCAACTATCTGCAGATTATTTTGTAGACCATACCAAGTAGCCCCAGACAGGGCACAGGCAGAAGCTGACCTCGGCCTGCAACAGAGCCCCTCCCAAGTGTCCCCAGAACCAACACACCTGGTGGCCAGCTTCAGACCACTCAATCACCTCCACAAATAACACACCCAAGGGGCAAACTGAGCTGGCACCAGAGCCCAGTTAAAGCAAATCCTGCTCTGTAGGGCAACCTCTGCACAACAGCTCCTCCACCCAGTCCTACCACCCAATCAGCATGAAATTAAATCCCTCTCACTAATGTGCAAACTGCAACCAGGCTCACAATGGACACATCTGCAACACCCAGCTCAGGTAACCAGAGAGACTTTGCCACTGGGCCCCACAGGACACCTACTATATAAGGCCACACCCTATTGCGATCAGGAGACTTAACAGCTCTACCTCGTACATGGAAAAATAACACAGGGAGGCACCCAAAATGGGGAAACAAAGAAACATGCCCCAAATGAAAGAAGAGAAAAAAGCTCCAGAAAAAGAACAAAGTAACATGGAGACAAGCAACCTACCAGACACAGAGATCGAACTCTGGCTAGAAGGGTGCTAAATAATTTCAGTGAGAACTTCAATGAAGAGATAGAAAATATAAAAATGGAGATAGAAAACATTAAAAAGAACTAGTCAGAAATAAAGAATAAAAATGCCTAAAATGAAGAATACATTAGAGAGAATCAATAGTACAATAAATGAAGCAGAGGATTGAATCCATGATTTGGAAAATAAGGTAGCAGGAAATAGCCAATCAGAATAGCAAAAAGAAAAAACACATAAAAGTATTAGAATAGTTTAAGGGGCCTCTGGAACAACATCAAGTATACCAACATTCACATCAAAGGAGTACCAGGGGTACCAAAAGGAAAAGAGAAAGGACAGGGAATTGAAAACCTACTTGAATAAATGGTGGAAAACTTCACTAATCTGGTGAAGGAAATAGACATACAAGCCCATGAAGCATGGAGAGTCTAAAAAGAGATAAACTCAAAGAAGCCCACACCAATACACATCATAATTAAAATGCCAAAAGTCAAAGACAAAAAGAGAATCTTAAAAGCATCAAGAGAAAAGCAGTAGTTATCTACAAGAAAGCTCCCATAAAACTGTCAGCTAATTTTTCAACAAAAATTTTACAGGCCAGAAGCAATTGTCAGGAAATTTCAAAGTAATGAAAGACAAGGACCTACAACCAAGATTACTCTACCCAGTAAAGCCATCATTTAGAATGGAAGGACAAAGAGCTTCCCAGGAAGAAAACCCAGTAATTACAAGAAATGTTAAAGGGACTTCTTTAAGAGAAGAAAAAAGATATGAATATTATGACAGCATAACTACTTTAAATGTAAATGGATTAAATGCTACAATCAAAAGACAGTGTGGCAGAAAAGATGGGAAAACTTACATATGCTGCCTATAGAGACTCATTTCAGATTAAAAGACACACAGACTGAAAGTGAAGGAATGGGAAAAAGATAATTTATGAAATTGGAAACAAACAAAAAGCTGGGGTAGCAATACTTCACACTAGACAAAACAGACTTGAAAACAAAGGCTATAACAAGAGACAAAAAAGAACCCACTTCTAGGTATTTATCTGAAGAAACCTAAAGCACTGCACCAAAGGGACATGTACATCCACATGTTCATCACAGCATTGTCTACGATAGTCAAGATATGGAGGCAACCTGGGTGTACATCAGTGGATGAATACATAAAAAACAGGTGGTACAGACATAAAAGGGAAAATACTCAGACATAAAAAAGAATGAAATCTTGCCATCTGCCACAACATGGATCGACCTAGAGGGTGTTTTGCTGATAAATCTACAGAGAAAGACTAATGTCATATGATTTCACTTATATGTGAAATCTAAAGAACAAAATAAACAAACAAAACAAACCAATTCATACATACAGAGAACATTTTGATGGTTGCCAGATGGGAGGGAGATTGGGTGATGGGTGCAAAGGGGGAAGGGATTCAGAAGAACAAATTGGTAGTTACAAAATAGTCATAGCATAGGACATAGACTTAATAATATTATAATAACTATGTATAGTGTCAGAAGGGTACTAGATTTATCAGGATGATAACTTCTTAAGTTATATATCTAATCACTATGTTGTACACCTAAAACTAAAATAACATTGTATATCAACTGTAATTGAAAAAAATTTTTAATATTTTTTTTAACCTTACTGATTTTTTTTAATTAAATTGTTGGGAGTGATATTGGTTAATAAAATTATATAGATTTCAAGTGAATAATTCTTTAATACACCATATATATATTACACTGTGGGTTCATCACCCAGAGTCAGTTCTCTTTCTATTACCATATATTTCACCCCCTATACCCACTTTTACCATCTCCCTTCCCCTCTTACCCTCTGGTACCCACCAAACTGCTGTCTGTGTCTATTAGTTTTCACCTGTTACAAAATTAACACAATTCTTCAAAGTAAAAAAGTTAAGTGCTACCTGAGTTCATGGTTGTTACAGATCCTTATGATTATTGACAGTGAAACTATTTTTCTTTCTTTCTTTCTTTCTTTCTTTTTCTTTCTTTTACTCTTTCTCTATGTGTAGTCTGTAAGTACATGTGAAATATTCTCTGTAAAATGCTTTTTACCTCCTATCATCAAAAAAATTCTTATGGGTGAAATAATGCAAAAATCCATTTCTATGTTGTATTTCTCACATAGAGAATAACCAACTTCCAGTTACTTGTCATAGGTACATAACCTATAATTAGAATTCTTTCATGGTGAACTATCTCAAAAGAAATATCCAAAACAAAATAGTCCATTCTGTGTTCCAGGTTTTATAGTAGACTTCCAAACTAACAGAATGTATTATATTACACACTTTCACCAGTATTATTAAGCTATCATAAGTTCATCATTCCCAAATCAAGACAATTCATGTCTAACCCATTCAAAACCTACTTATAACAGAGTAATCACGCATGATGTTAAATACAAAGTGTGTTTACTTCACATAATTTTACAAGCCAGATAAACTTACTTGCTGAAGGGCTCACAAAATACTGTTACTATGACACATGCTAATATAAAAACCAAAGATTGTCTCCAATAATGCTGGCATTAATGACTAAAGGGGCAATGACAATTTTATTAATTTATCAATAAGGTCCGAATAGTCCTCACAGACAGGAGCCTTGGGCAAAATCATTTATCAAAATAAGCCTGGTGAACCTGTAATCAATGATCACAGAACTCTGATGAACTACAATGCTTCATAGAAAGTAAGTTGAACTATCAGCACAGAAAAAAAACATTGATTTTTGCATTCACCTGTTTATTTCACCAAGTACAAGAGAAATGAATACTACCAATTTCATTTTGCAAATATTCACTACAGTTTTCAGTAAGCACCATTTATTTGTAAGGACACTATAATAACCACAATTATAAAACTCAGGAATTTAGCATTTTTCCAGTAACAATGAATAAAATTAAAATACGGATTTCAATGACCTGAGTATAACTGTCATTGTCTAAAACAGACTTAACATACAATAATTTAGTGAAAGACGAGCCCTGGAAAAATACTTCTGTTTGCAAACACCTCAGCGCGTTCTTTTTTTAATGAGTTGTCAACAACTTAAACTCTTTACAAATACATTTAGTGGCCCTAAAGCCAGTACACCATGAAATAAACTATCATTTCTGAAACTTACACCAACGTCAAACTTTTATTGCTTGGCTATAAAACTTTTCTCCAGACTATTTCAGTATCTCAAATTATAAAAGATTATAGGAAAAGATAAACCAAACAGAATCAAAACATTCACAGTGGAGTTTAATCATAAACACATGTAATTTACACAACTTTGATTACATAAATTGAAGAGAAATTCAACAGTGCCAAAGATTCTGTCTACCAATTTGTATGGCCTGGATAAAGTATGAAATAGGAAATGTTAACCTATTCTGCCTTCAAGAGCTCAGAGGTCCTAAGTACATCTCAGTATATGACTGACTCACCTTGTTGAGGGTGTATTTTCACATAGTATGACCCCTTAAAGAAAACCAACTACTTCTGATGTTCACAGAAATGCTGGAAGGAAAACTAACTACATTGAACTTACTGAGACATAGTATGCTGATCTACAATATACCCTTTTTTAAGAGTAATTTTAACTATATACTTGTTTTTTTTTCCTTTCTGCTGATTTTGGACTACAACCTCTGCTCTTTTCTATAAATCAATAAGACCATGAAATGTATTCACTGCTAACAAAAACAAGTCATATTTCATAGTGAACGATATTACCAAAAATCAGTGAAGAAATACAAATTTTATTATGTATCTTTCATGAGAAGTTAAAACTAACTAGTAAAGAATCATGGTTACAGAATGAGTCTGCACAAAAAAAATTATTTGTAAAAATACAAGAATTGTAATTATTACTTAGTTTCCTGATCAAAGAAAACCTTCATGCCAATTTATTCAAATTATTTTAGCTACTAGACTAAATCACACTTACAAAATACAGTTGAATGACTGATTGCAAACTAAACCTCCCAACAAGATCCATGTACCTTGAGGTGAATTCACCTTGGTCAATATATGGTTAACAATGAAACATTCTGGGTCTTCCTGGATGATTCAACTAGACAGGTATTCTGGGAAGCCAGATCATGACAACCAAGCAAATGCGGAAGCCAGTCATACATCATTTTGGGATTTTCTGTCTCTGCTTTTGTTTTCTCCTCTACTAAGGAGTGAAATTCACCACTGAATTACATCAGTCCTCTTGTCAAAACTACTGCATGTATTTTCTGCCTGACACTTCAAGCTAGCAAAAACTAAACATTTATTTTTATTTATTTCTTTACTGTCCCATGAGCTAACAGATAATTATTTTTTCATCTATTTTAATGTATTCTGCATTTTTGTATTTAGATTGTAACTAATAATTACATATTAGGTATCTTTATTGAACTACAATGTATGTTTAATGCTGATGAAAACCATAACAATTTAGTACATAAATAATTCAAGGGATTCCAAAACTTGTCCTTGACCAAAGAGAGAGACAGATTTGTTTTCCCCCAATTATTTTCATGTATATAAAATAATCATAATAATCCAGGATTTAAAATCCGTGTCCTAAGTCTTCATTTTCTTCTCTAATGATAACTTCACACTAAGATGATATGGAGTAAATTAATATACATTTCTTCCAGGAAAAAACCACTCCCACAGTCAGGGATATGGTCTCATCTTCAGCAATCCCAACAAAGCAGTCAGAGCTCAGAACGCTCTCCAACATCTGAGCTATAACACTAGGAATATAACTAGGAATAACACTGTGTGGGGATCATCGAGAGCCTTGTCCAGGTGCAGCTGTATCAGGCCCCACCCAGCTCCTTTTCAATCTCTCCTCAGGACATAATTTCACCCATGCTCACCTTTTTATATTATATCCATAACAAATAATAAACTTTTCTTTCACCTTCTGACTTACAGAGTTGCTATTGCCAAGTCAGTAGGAAAGAACTTGAGACTCTGATCAGAACATGTATAATTCTATATATGTACATATATAGTTGGGTACATCAAAAAGAGTAACCTGCCAAATGAGACTAACGAGTTGCTCAGACTCAAACTTTGGGCATCAATTTGGACTCCTCGTCCTCCTCAGTCCCTATAACTAATTAATCTCCAAGTCTTGTAAAATCCTGATTTAACCTTGTGATGGTTAATTTTATGTGTCAACCTGATGGGCCATGAGGTATCCATGTATATGGTCTAACATTATTCTGAGTATTTCTGTGAGAGTGTTTTGCATGAGATTAACATTTAACTCAGCAGACCCAGTAAAGCCGATAGCCCTCTCTAATGTAGCTAGGCCTCATCCAATCAGTTGAAGGCTTGAATTAAAACAAAAAGGTTGACTGACCTCATACAAACAAGAATTCTTCCTGCCTGATGGCCTTTGAACAGGGGCATCCGTTTTCCCCCTGCCTTCATACTCTAAATGAAATATTAGCTCTACCTGGGTCTCAAGACTGCCAGCCTTCAAACTAGAACAAACATCAGCTCTCCTGATTCTCAGGCCTCCAAACTCGTGCTAGCACTAAACCATCAATTCTCCTGAGTATTCAGCTTGCCTTCTCACCCTACAGATCTTAGGACTTACCACCCTCCAATCCTTAAAATATAACTCACTCTTTTTCCCTTTCTCTTTCTCTCTCTCACTCTCTGTCTCTTTCTCTCTCTGTGTCTTTCATAGATTATAGATATAGATATAGATAGATATAGATACATAGATATATAGATGATAGACAGAGAGATAGACATAGGTCGAGACAGAGGTAGAGACAGAGACAGACAAAGAGAGATAAAGATAGATCCTATTGATTCTATTTCTCTGGAAAACCCTGCAACCCCACTAAATGTAAGTATTTTCATTATCCAATCAGCTTTTCAATCACTTTACAACAGTCAGTTGTAACCATCAACTCTCACTTGACTATTGCAACAGCCTCTTAAATTGTTTTTCAACATCTACTGACTTCATTTCAATCCTACATGTTTGCTGTATGTAGATACCTGAATAATGTGGGTCTGTCTGACATAAAATCACAACAGGAAAAAAAAAAAACAAGCAGTCTCCATTCACTCATAATATATTTGTAAAGTTTATTTCTGTCTATGATTGTGTGTGTGTGTGTTGTGTTGTGTGTGTGTATCTTGGTTCCGGGTTTAAATAGGTATCTCATCATATGGATTATCCTCAAATAGTTGTAGGAAAGGAAAGAGGTTTAAAAATTTGTTTGGTGTTATCCTTTCAAAATATAAAGATCACACTCATAAGTGCTTAGTATTTATATAGAATGAGAAAAAAGAGATGATTCAGAAAGAACGTACAGTTTTTCCATAATCAAATTACTCATAGAAATCCCCATTCTATTCCTACCTTTAAAAGTAATTCACTTGATCATTACACCCCTCAACTGAGAAAGTCATTCTAAAATGAACTCATCTTGTTTTTAGAATTACCATAAAATATTATTACCCAGGTTAACCAAATAACCTACCTGGAGTTTTCTGTACCACAACTGCTGGCAGGCTACACTCTGCAGAGCTACATTTTAGAGTAGCCTTGGGCAGGAACATTTGCCTTTTTTTCCTTTAACAGTGTTAACCCCTTGGCAATATTTTAAAATAATCAAAAGATTAACTTTTTCCATTTCTTCTTCAATATTACTTTGGCAAATGTTTGGGTATTAAGTCAGGTAGAAATCAATATTTTCTATGTAATACTTGCCTCCAAAAGACATTCACCATAAAAATAAATAGGTGTCCTGAGCACAAAATTTTCCCCTATAGGTAAATACCTATTTGAAAAGCAACAACAACAACAAAACTTGAAGCCTCAAGCTTTAAAAAAATATAAAGGAAAGAGATAAAACTACTCATTTCTTATCAAAAATACTTCTTTTTCCTTTTCCTTCTAAACAGAAAACTGAAAATTACATACAAGCTGAAACTGGGCTGATGATGAAAAAGCATAAATTAAAATACATTAATTTTAAAATATATCTGAATACATCAATTATAAAAAACTGAAAATATAAGGGAGGAAAAAAAGAAGTAAAAATTAGACTGCTCACTCACTTGGGGCCCTATGATAAAAAAGCACTCTATCTTCTTTGGGCTGTCACCCTCCTGAGAAAAGGGACTGTGACATTTTGTATTAATCTCTACACAACACTTGCCTCTTTACTGCACCTGTGACAGTACTTCATAATAAAAAATTTTCAGATTTTTTAAATGGAACAATTTTCATTAAATATGAAACTAACAAGATCTGTCTGTCATCCCAATTGCCTCGGAACATTAACCGTTTCATTTCAAATGTCACAATTATGCTTGCTAAATTTACTTTTTCCCCTGATTTACATTAAAAAGTATCCCAATTCCAAAAATGACTTTCTAATTTAGCTGTTGTCTCCAGTCATTTTCTTTTAAATGACCAACAACTGAAACTATAGCTTATAAACCACAAACAAAATAGTAGTGGATTAAATCAAAGACAACCTTCAATTAAACATCAAATGCAAAGTCAAATAGGATTTTCTTACATGTTTAGGTAAGAAGCTTTGAAATATACACAATTATGAAACATGAATCATTAATACTATAGAGATGAGAAGAACTTTAAAAACTAGGATTTTATAATAAAAAGAGCACGCACTTCAAATTTACTATATATTACATTTCACAGCTTTTAGATATTTACTTCTTTATTACCACCCTCATGGAAACAAAATAGAAAAAATAAAGGTGCTAATCGGAATCTTTCAATATTATGAGTAGTAAACTTCTGGTTGAGACCCAGTCCCATTCACACATTTAGCAAGCATTCACTAATCACTATCTATAGCCCATCACTGTGCTAATGTAGTTTGTCCCCCTCGCGAAATTAGGCCTGTTAAGAAACCATTTATGAAGGTGATTCCTGCCTGTATTGCCCATTCAGAAAAATAAACATTGACCGTAAGAGTCAGCTAGGACCCATACATACATAAGCATACTTAGAAATTTTCTGATTTATGAAATTGGGAAGATTCGTGAAAAGAACTGTTCTGTGCTATGAAATCTGAACTATAAAGAGTGTGCCAGGCATTAACTTTAAATACACAAACACAGACACATCTGTTAAGACAACTTGCTTGATGAAGTTCTGGTGTCCTCTCTTCTAGTTCCTCCTTACTAATGAGCTGGTAAGAAGCCTTCACCTTCTGGCTCATGGTATAGCAGTGCTTTTCAAACATGACTATGCCTAAGAACCACCATGGATGTTTCCTAAAATTCCAATCCTAGGACTCAAATCCCAGAGATTGTGATACAGCAGGTAAATGTAGGCTCCAAAAATATTCATTTTCATGTGAAGCCACATGATTCTGATACAACTGGTCTTCAGGTCTTTGGATCTAGGGTCTTCATACAGGTCTGAACCTCTTAGACTACCCACTTGTGCTGATTCTTCTTGAATGAAAATGCAGAAGACTCTCCATAAACCGGAACTCAAGCAATGAGCAAAAACATTTGCCGGTTGCTTGGAAGTGCCAGTGACTTGAGCTCTGGTTAAGGGAGACTCTACTTACATTTATCCAGTATCTACCAATCCCTTTGAGTGCTGGTAACAGAGTCTACTACACTACTTTTAACAAACTTTATTTCAATAAAGCAGTCATGTCTTCCACACCCTATACTCTCTAGTGTTCTCCAAGAGTGTGGGAAAGGAAGAGATTTCTTTTGGGGCAGTGAAAAAATGCCTCTGTTAGAATCACCTCAGTGGCAGTAACATGACCCTTTCTGAGTAACACACTTTAAAATTCCCTTGGGGTTTTATAACCTACCTGCCTCACACCCACCTTCATAGGAACTACATTGGAACTAGAAATTCAATGATGAAGACAGGCAGTACCATTATTCAAGAAACTCATCATCTGGTCCAGGAGACAATCAAGCTAGTCGAAATTATATGGCCATGTAACAGTTCCTTTATAAAACTATGAATAGTGGACTCTCAGAAAATGAAGAGACATTTTGTTCAGTCTGGAGGACCTACCAGGGAAGGATTCCTACAGGACATATTGTACAAACTGAGTCTTGAAAGACTAACAAGAATTAGATGCACATGAAGCAGAAGACTGTCTCTGAAATCCATCCCACCTTTCCCACGTCATTCTTTTTATTCAAACACCCACCACCTCTCCCATAAAGGATTGCAATGGCCTCCTTAAGGATATTCCTTCCTCATTGTTGCTCCTCTGTGATCTTCCTCCCACCACCAAGAGCACCAGCTTTCTAAAGCCTGACCAGGACATCACTGTGCCATACAACCTCAGGGGCTCTTCTCCACCAAACTGATGAGATCCAAGCTCCTTAGCTTGCTGATGAGACTCTTCAGGATCTAGACCCACTTATAGAGAGGGTAGGGAGAAGGCACTCACCCACTATGAGAGAAGTGAGAAAAGGGTAACCCACAACTTTTGCTGACTCAAAAGGCTTCTGTCCCTGACACTATATAAGCAAAGCTGGTCAATGGGAAAACAATGAATTAATTCACAAAAGGAGTACCTCTAGGAAAGGAGGACTGAGACTCCAAACTATAATTCCCAAGATTTAAAAATAGATAAACCTTCTGGAGTGGACCTGTGGTAGGTAAGAATGGTAAGGCAAAAGAACTGTACTCAACAGAAGGGTCTAAGAATCTGTTAAAGAGATCTGTTTCAAAACATTGTGTGGCTCATTGTCTGGAAGCTTTCTTTCACTAAACCATTTTAGTAAAAGGATTATGTTGAACATGGAAATAGAAACTTAACCAGTATATAACCCTGTAATCTAAGCTTAGAGTATGAAAGAGTCCTGGCCAGGGACCTGTTCCAATAGCAGAAGACAAGCAACTGGTTGACAATCTCCAACATCAGCACTACATAAACATGGAAGCACCAGAGTAATGAAGACATCAGACACTCTTCTTCCTCTACTTGAATTATTAACACATCAACTCCTGGGGGTTTGGACAACCCTCAGAAAGGTGGTTCATTCAAAGACATAGGGAAATAAATCAAGAGTGGGTGAAAAATAATAATAGGACATGCAGGGTCTGGTGCAATTAATCAAAAAATTAGAGAAACTTGGCTTTATTTTTTGTTTTCCTGCTTAGAGTTGCTACATTTCAGGGCATTATTTGTCATTCTTCTTCCCTTATCACTTTACCCTCACTTACACAGAACAATATGAGTTCTAGCCCATGTCTCCTTGCTGACCTTGATACTTTGCCAGAAATGCTCTAGGAAGCCTTTTCTAAGCATTGTGGGTTAGGTTACATGCTCTTCTTCTATGTCTCTATTGTATCCCAAAAACGTGTTTGTATGATACAATTTATTAAGTAATATCCTCTGTATGCCTCCATTTCCTCACCAGTAAAATGAAAATAATAAAAGTACGAGTATACCCAATTTGGCTGTTCTGGTGATTAAATATGGTAATGTATATAAAACACTTACAAAAATGCCTGAAACCAACTACTATATAAGTAATAACATTTATGATTATTTGTTGTTATTATTCATAAATATTAAGTGTTTGATCAGGCACTACGCAGCAGTGAGTATGCTGGGTATTGAGAAACATTGGTGAGTAATGGGGCATGGTCACTGCTTCAGGGTCGTTATGTAAAATCACCACAGTCTATGTCTCTATCCCTCCTAGTGATCAGAAACACCCTAAGTCTCAGTCATTTTTGTGTTTGCAGCACCCAGTAGATGACCTAGTACAAAGAGCTGGGCTACTCTTTCACCCCACAGATATCTCAACATGCCCAAAACTAAGCACCTGATCTTTATTTTGTCATTTCAATCGTAATTTTATAATTATGAGAGTTGCTCAAAAATTATTTTAAAATACCCTGAGAGTGTCCAGAGCAGAGGAGAAAACATATGCTCCATGGAAATGTGCAACAGCATTGCATACACAGGAACTATAAACCTATGGCTGGAACCTAGGTTAAGTGAGAAGGAGTAAGACAAGATACAATTAAAAAGGGGCAAGGCCAGATTATAAAGGGCCTTATGCCATGAAAAAGACTTTAACTTCATCTTCAAGGCAATAGGGAAACACGAAGCAATTTCAAGTAGGGAGTATCATAGTCATATTTCCATTTCAAAAAAAAAATGTTCTGGAAACTGTGGAGAACACTGATTGGAAGAAAATGAGACTAGAAGTGGAAATTAGGAGACTATTTAGGAGACTATTTTCAGTAATCTGGGCAAGCTGTGGTGACAGTAAGACTTAAGGCAGTGCAGTGTGAATAGAGGGAAGAGAACAGAGAGAAATTAAGACAGTAGATCTGACAGGCCAATAGGAGGTTGGCATTTGAGATAAAAATATAGGTGTCTATTTTCCTAGGTTTCTATGTTGAGTATATGAGAATAAGATTATTATTCAGATGACAAATGAAGATTGTGTGCTTAGTTTTGGGCATGTTGAGATAGATATCTGTGAGGTGAAGAAGCAGAAACCCAACATTCAGTTACTTACAGGCTTTAAAGTATCAAGAGAAAGAATAGAAAGTGATCTTCATAGGAAATAAATATAACCTTGTGAGAAAGAAGAGATCCTGTTTCCAACGAGATGAGAAGGAATGAATTAATCATGAATATAAAATGTGTATATAAAGGTACAAGGAGTTAAGGGAGTTAATAATTGATAATATTTTCCTCTAATATTTTAGGCAAGATTATCAACTCAATGTAAATGGGAGGGATGTGGGTTGGAGATTGAAGTGGTTAGCCAAAGGTTTGTGAAAAATAGCAATATAAGATTATCAAGGACACACAAAATACATTAGTCAATATGTTCTAGCAAAGGCTGTAGAACAGTAACTTACTAAATAGATGTAACACAGGTAGAGGAACAGAGAAGGTAAAGAGGGGATTGATTCAAAGTTGAAGCTTTATGGTGTCAGTGGTGCAGAATTACAACAGAGCAAAGAGCAGAGGAAGCTACATGTCTAGGGGAGCATGTACTCATAGGAACCATGTCCAATAGAAAAGAAAGGTAAGTACCACTATGATGTAAAATTTAGAATATCAGAAAAAAATAGAATTCTTGAACTCTTGTCCAAATAGAAAAATGTTATTAACTCAATGGGAAATCTCTGAATGTATTAATTTTTACTAATGACTATTATGGGATTTCTAAGCCTATATTACACTCAAATCTTTGATCTGTTTGCAGAATTCTTTCATTAATTCTTTGAACAATTTTTTGAAGTCTCAAACTGAGACTATACTAGGATAACTAGCTAAAGGGACACAGTAGAAATGATGAGATGTTTTATTTCTTACCTTTGAAACCTCCCTTATTTCTGGTCTATGATACAACACATATCTACATCTGTTCATTAAAACTACTATTATAAATATCCATAAAAAGAAAATGTCTTCCAATTATATGGTAATGGAAAGAGAACTCACACTGGGTGATGAACATATGATGTAACAGATAGACAATGCGCTGTGAAATTGTACACCTGGAACCTATGTAGTTCTTGCTAACCAAGGTCACCTCAGTACATATAACAATAAAAAAAAGATGTCTTAAAATTGGTAATCTCCTATTTCTCTATAAGATGTTTTGGCTGGAAAATATCAATTGTATAAAATTATTATATTAAGTGTTATGGATAATATGTTTAAGACTTTCAATCCATCTAAAAGTTCAGGCAAACTGCCAATATTTCATGTTTATTTTGTTTTAGACTATCAGAATGAGCTGTATTAATAGTCCAGTTTTAATATACACACACACAAAAAAATCACCCAATTTCTGTTAATAATTATATACAACTCATTCATAAAATTGTATGCATCACAGATCTCTCTCTCTCTCTCTCTCTCTCTCTCTCTCTCTCTTTCTCTGTGTGTGTGTGTGTGTGTGTGTGTGTGTGTGTGTACACAATGGCTAGAATTTAAAATAAGTATTTTTTAAAAGAAAAGGTACCATAAATCCAAATCTAATCACTGTATGTGCAAGAAAAGATGACCTATAAATTGGAAGAAAAACAAGTACAATTTAAAAGGAGGCTTAACCATAACGTATGAAAAGTAAACACATTTAGTTTCTAAATTCAATATGGTCCAATATAAAGCAATGCGATATTAGTGAAAATGGTATAACAAAGCCCTTTTGGGTACTACAAATGCTGAAATTCTAAGAGTGAGTCAGGCCCTATCTGCATTTTTATATGCCACATTAAGGGGGAACATTATTTGCTTTTCCTTTTCCAGGCAAGAAAGCCTTCAAAAGGCCACTATGTGCATTAACAATGCCTTCTACTCCCATGGAAAGATCTTCACATGACATTTCATCTTCAAGCCTATTTAACGTGTGCGATACGACCATATGCCGAAAAAGACACAGCAGAGAATGAAGAATGTATATAGGTGATTAAAATGATCCCATGCATGAGAGGAGAATCAAGCACTAAGAAAACGAGATAAGAACCCCTGCTCTTAAGAACATTAAAATGTAACACCATCTCAATGTAGGGGCATGCTCCCCACCATTTCAAAGAGAATATCTGGTGATCAGAGCCAAATAAAGGAATATAGTCAGCTCTGTCATTTAGCCATAGTCTAATCACCTACCTCTGGATATGCTGTAAAAAAAAAATCTCTAAAATGGTAATAAGACTTAACAGTCTAAGAGGAATGTTGCTAGGCTTAATTAATGCTTGCAAAAGCACTCTAAGATTTTTACAAACAAATGTTAGAGAACATAAAAATATCTATTACTATTCTATCATCTCCCCAGCCAAAGTGAGTTTTGGCCTCCCAGTACTGCTGGCAGCAAAATAAACCTGCCATCATTCTAAGCCCAGTTGGCAGACCAGCTGTGCCATTATCCCATGGTCATGCACGGTAATACCCGCATTATGTGTCCATGCCGAAATTACCCCCTTGGAACAGAGTGCAGCCTCCGAGAATGTAGAGCCGAGAAGACCTGCTGGGTTCAGCAGACCAGTCGTGGTGAGGGACATTTTAGTCTAATAATAGCCCTAAATTACTGATTATCAACTTAGTGCCTGAGACTCAGGGCAAAAGCAGCTATTTTCTATGTGAACATTGGCCAAAAATATGAATGCAGCTGCCTTCATCTTGATTTTCTTCTCTATTTTTACAGGCTATTTAAGGTCATGACTACAAATATAAATAAAATTTATATAAAACACCAAATTAAGTGGAAAGCATTTTATATATTCTAAAGTACATTATGTTTTTTCCTTATTTATAGATTTTTAGAAACATAAAACCCAGGCCCCAAGCCAATTGTCGGTTTAATAAACAACTGGGTAGTTGTATATTTTCAGGTCTAAAATATGCCAAAGTGATAAGAGATTGGTAATTCAATGTAGTACTTGCAGTAACAGCTTGGTGCAGTTGTTCCATATGCTTGATTTAGGAAAACAAACTTATTCAAAGGGAACATTCATCTTCTTATACAAAGTTAATCTTTATGGAAATAAAAAAGAATGTTTTCTATTCCAGGAGGAAAGTAACATTTATTAGGTCTTTGTAAATATATATGGAAAAAGAGGGATTATGAAAAAAATACTAATTCCATAATCCCTTTGTTCAGATAAGTATTTGTTGATATTTTTTCAAAGTAGAACATGGCCAAGGTTAATAAAAGTAAAAGGTACATCCTTCTCTCCTTTACAGCTCTCTCTCCCCGCAAAAGTAATCATTTTTAAGTTCCCTAAATTTCCTTCCAGAAAATTAAAATGTTTTATACAAACATCAGTACATATGTGTGTGTGTGTGTGTGTGTGTGTGTACAGAGCTGTCCAGAAAAAAATACAGCCATAAATGCCTCTATTTTTCATACTACATGGCTGGATAATTCCCAGACAACACTCATGTGTGTTGTCCACTTTTAGTTTCCTTATTAAAAACAGTAAAATTCCTGGGGCAAAGGATACATTCATTTTATTATGCTAGATATTCTAAACTTACTTTGCAAAGTAAAAATTCATCATTTACAAAATTAATCTTTATGTACATCAAGGAAAAGCAAATGTTTGCTGAAGCAAGGAAAAAACATTTACTGTTCATCTATAACACTGTGAATTAGATGAAAGAAGAGAAGGAGAGTCTTCAAAAAAGTATACTGAATTTCCCACCTTCCTGACCCAGATCCCTCTAACTTTGAAATACTGAGCCACTAGGTCTCTCCTACACATCTCACCCAATTCCGAGACCAGTTCTTTGCTATTTGGGGAAAGTGTGGGGAGTCAACCTTGCTGAATATCTGATCTTCCATCTTGGTTCCATCCTAACTTTTTAACCTTAACTCTAAAAAAGGGACTTTTGTTTTATTCTAATATCTGGATCTTTGAACCTATGTCTCAGTTATTTATGGCCTGGCATCCCAGTTCCTGTAACAACCAGGTTCTTTTTCCTTAAGATTTCACAAGAGCTGGAGTCCTGACAGTGAACCCCAGTCTCCATGATGGCTCCATGATATCTGTCTTCTGTAAAATTTTCTGCAGACATTGAGACCTCCTCTGTCTGCTGTTTACCTCCAGACCTCTTTGAAAGTAAAACCCTGAGCCATGGCTATGGTCATTTGCTTCTATCTGCCCAGGAACTGACAACCTTTCCCATGGCTGGCTTTCAATAATAATTGGCAATAAAATGAGCTTTGGAATGACAGGAAAACAATTTTGAAATTTCTACTATAAATATTATAAAAATTCATGTTCATCTCTTCGTAACTCAATTCTTTTTTTGTAACTTGAATATATCAAAGATTTAGGCATTTCTCTAATCCACTGGAATACCATTTAGTTAATTACCACTGTAGCAGACTAAGCTGTAGCCCATGGCACAAATAACAAAAGCACCCCTAAAAATGCCAAATTTCTCCTTTAAAGAATATTACCCCTGGAAAAACCTAGCTGATCAATGTAAAAAATAAAATTGTTCCATGTGCCTATATTGATGACTGAGTGCAAGATAAAAGTGTGCACTTCTGAATTAAAATTCACACATCTAAGTGGTATTTGCTCACTGTAATGAGATACTCAGGTCCTTCATCTGTTACTGAGGCCTTTGTGAGACCACCTCTGCCCAACCTACCTGCCGAGGCTCATCCATTATTCTTCTGCTCTTCCCCATTCTTTGCCATAAACCTTTGTCTATGAGAAGGCCAATACTACTCAATGTTGAGAGTGGCAACAAAATTATCTTCGCCTTGTGCTGCAATCTCCCTCTGGTATCCCTGGGATGATGTGCCAACAGCCCAATATTCTTCTCATTCATACACATCTGGGTATTTCTGAAGCCACTGAACCAGTTGGTGATCTGGCTCCCAGGGTAGGAATCAAGAGCACATTGTGCCCTGACCTATTTGTTTTTCCCTCCTCCCTTCCCACGTCTTTCAGGTAGGAGAGAGTGAGCTTGTACTTCTACTTCTCATGTACTTGGGGCTTTCTCTTAATAAGGCCAAAGCACAAGCATAGGGCTTTCCCTTTCCTTCAAAGCACATCCTCCTTTGCCCTAATCACTGCATCAGTTAACTCAAAATAGATGTTTGTTGGGGTATGAAGGGAGAAGCAGAGAGTCTAAAAGCTGAGTAACAAGGAAACTAAATGGGGAGTATTTTCCATATTATACCCATTATAAATATATTCACTATTACTAACAGGGAAAAATGTCACCGCACATGAAAAAAAAAAAAAAAAGCTAGATGTTTAGTCAACAAGTACCCCTAGTATTTATTTGGAGTTCTTGCTTATTATCTTATTGAGGATATATTCTACCTTGAAGGTTTTGGGGTGGGGGAGGAGAAATGCCATTTCAGAGGGGGTTTTCTGGAGAAAAAAATGTCTCCTTTGGCCTAATACATTTCAAGTGTTGTCAGGTGTCCCAGATGTGAACTACTGACTCTTGTACTGAATCATCTTCTGTGGATCCAGGTGCTCCACCTCAACTCCCCACACCCAGCATGAGGACATCTTAGAGAAGTAAAGTGGGTCACACCTGAGATTTAGAACTAAGACTAGGTTGGGGCAGGGGGAGCTCCAGGTTTACTATAATTTCCACAATACACTCTATTTCCAGTGATACCAGTAAGCTATCAGAACTGAATGAGACAAGAAAAAAAAAGATTTCAACTTACGGCTGGGCAGACATTGGTTGATTTCTTTCTCTGAATACCATCGCTTGCTGATCAGGAACTAAATTCAAGTGATAATGACGTCTTTAGTACTAACTTGCCAATCTAATGCAGAATATTTTAAGTGTCAGTCTAGCTACCTATCTATATATCTATCTCTGGGAGACTGGCAAATAAATGAAATAAAACACATTCACATTCTCTTTGCTTTGAAAATTAGATGAACAGTCAGACAAAAATATATACATAGCTCTGCCCATGCATATCATAGCCACATAATAGCACTTACAAAGAGGGCTGTCCAGAAAGTATCCAGCCATGTAATATGAAAACTAGAGGCATTTATGGCTGAATTTTTTCCAGACAGCCCTCATATATCCTCCAAGAAAATAAACAAAATCATTCAAAAGGGTGAGCTGGTAACCATTTAGGACTTCCAAATTATGTAATTCTGTAGAGTGGCAAGCAAAGAATTTGTGGGATTTAAAGGCAAGATGTCTCCATAGGTTAAACTTTACTGAGCTTTTGTTGGCCTAGCCAATTTGGCTATTTCTCCAAATTATAAAGAAAATATTTTACGCACAGAAAATACAGGGTGATTGTGTGTGTGTGTGTGTGTGTGTGTGTACATCCATCCATCTCTCATTGCATTTAAATCTTTCTCCTTGTCAATTTTTTAGAAAGTAAAAACTATTGCTTTTTCAAACTGTAATTTGCAGCCTCTTAAACTAATACAACTCAAGTAGATTTAAATGAATGCAGCACTGAGAGGCAACAGGGCCTGGATTTTGAGATTGTGGGTCTGGAGCAAACCACTACATGACCTTAGACAAGTTACTTAACTTCTCTGTGCCTCAGTTTTTCATCTGAAAAAAAATGGAATAATAATAGTACCTATCTCATAGATGATTATGAGGATAAATGACATGTAAAGCTCTCAAAACAGTAACCAGCACTGAGTAACTACGAAATACATGTTTGTCCAACAAATAAATCTTACACTAAAGCACAAAATGTATCCTCTGCTTCCAAGGTCAAACAACAACATTAGCTCTTCAAACAGCCTGTTGGATCTAACAGCAGGAGACAACCAGCTTTAAAAATAAATTGAGACAAATGAGAAAGCAAGACATTTTTTGTCCTCATCGTATCCTGGTGTTTAGTACATGCAGGCTTTTGAACCAAAACAGTACATTTTACTCTACAATTCTGTTTTTCTTCTTTTGTTTTGCTCTTTTTTCCCCCTTATTCAGTGTCTCTTTTTTTTTTTTTTTCTTGTCCCCAGGAAATTTCAAACTTGGTTCAGAGTTGACCTCAGAAGTACAAAAAAGGAGAAAACAAAATGTAAGAACATTAACTCTTCTTAGTTTGCTAATATTAAAGCTATATAGGTCAACCTTTTAGACATCAACTGCATTTCTCTACAACCTGATACCATATTAATTAGGTAAGCATCAAAATATATAAAAGAATTACTATTGTTTCTTCAATAACCTCAGAATAAAAGCAGGACTAGTGGGGTGGGTGGGCCAGATGGTTAACATCATCAAGAAGTTCCTAGGACCTGACACTATCTAAAACTGGCCCTTCTGATTGGAAGGGTACTAGGAAAGACTTAACTACTAAAATATCTGTTCCACTGAGTATCACCCACCCAAAATTCCACAGTTAGAGAATATTTATTTGGATTATAAAAACACTTTACTCTTTAAGAGTCTCTAATCTTTTTCTCCATGTAGTATACAAATGCAAAGATACCATTAAAACAAAGTAACTGTGAAGACTTCCTCAAAGCCTCTAAGCAAGATCTGTCACTTCATCATCTACTTCCCCATAGCATTCAATCATAGTATAAAGTAAACACATCATATGATACCATGATTATTTGTCTGTGTGTCTTTCTGCTCTACTATGAATTTCTTGAGAATGTCTTGCCTTAATATCTTTGGATTCCTTCACACAATACTCAGAACTGGTGCCTAGCACATAAGGCACCTGGGAGCATCCTTTCACAATAGTTCTAAGACCACTCTAATGAGGTAAAAAATTAATGAAAGACAAACATGTCTCTGCTGTTATGGTATTTAATGGAATGGTAAAATTATCACTGTCACAATATAGCCTCAGCTAAAAAAAAAGAGGAGTCCTCTTCCTTTCTCAACTTCTATAGAACTAATTAATTTTTATTAATATTTCATTCATAAAACCTTAACACTTTAGTCCCTAAATTTATTTTACTGTTACTGCACAGAATATCTGATGTGAGAGAAAATAAATCCTCAGAGAGACATGAACATTTATTAATCAAAAGTAGATTCAACAGAATAATTTATTTTATAGAATGGAAATATAAACCACAACTCAATCTTTTGTCCCAGAATCTCCTATAAAGAGATGTCACAGTAGCAATATTCTTTTTCATATTTTTAATTTAAATATCTCAGGGAAGTAAATTTTTTAGCAATTGAAATTACCAAGTGAAATTAGTTGTTGAATTAAAAATATATATCATTCAACAAATATTTCCTGAATATTTTATGTACTGTTCTACATGCTGGAGATACAGTAATGAGTAAGACATAGATCCCCACTTTCTTGGTGATTATATTATGGTGAAGGAAGACACTGAATGGATGGATAAGTGAATGAATGGATAGATATCTAAACAAATGGACAAACAATAAAAACAACAGAAATGCATAAATAACATATAATATTAAAAATATTAAAAATGCAACAGAATGACTGTGACTACTGTACATTGGGTATTAGAGAAGCCCTCCCTATAGATATGATATTTATGACAAGACTGAGCCACATACGAGAAAATGAAGGACAGAAGCTGAACTACAGTAGGCCTGAAGGTCAATGGGTTTGAAAACTTGGTAATAATGGCTTAGGTTAAGCTCAAGGTTGCTTTCATTTCCTTTCACTATGCAAGCATCAAGCAAAGAAGATTATATGTGAAAAATAACAAAGAAAGAAATAGTATCTTTTTGTACTTGGAGGCTGCCCATGTTTTAAGTCAATAACAGAGTAAGGAATCCACCATGCATGAGCTTCCTGCCTTTATATTTTAGGGAGGCTTGAGAGAATGCCAACGCTCAAAGGTCCACCTTACAAATTCTTGCTGTACTTCCAATCCATGGATCCCAAGGATGAGATTTAATGTAGAGTTCTTAGGAAAGGCCAGCTTCTCAGGAAACTGCAAGTCTGCCAGTGGGGTTGGAGAGAAACTGGAAAAGGAGATAGTGCTGTTAGATGTAGTAAAATAAACCAGTGGGGCCCAATCATAGCCATGGTAAGGAATTTCATTTTATAATATGTGCCCTGTGAAACCATGGAGTGCCTTAAGACAAGATCTGGTGGGCGAAAAAGTTAATCTTGCTTCAGTATGAAAACAAAAGCAGAAGCAGTCTATTTCAGTAGCATTGGCAAGAGGTAATGGTGATTTAAATTAAGGTGGTGGTGGTTCAGAAGGAAATAAGTGGCTCTCAGGATATATTTTGTAGGTAGTGTCTTAGTGATAAATTAATGTGGGATGAAAGAAAGAGGAGGCTCAAGTTTCAACCCTAGATTTTCATCTGTTTGTTGATGATAAAGCCATTTAGTGATTGGGTGGGGGGAGGGGAGTAAGAACAGGTTTGGGGAGAGGGTACTTGCTTATCCTACCACAGAACATGAGGGCTGTTAATTTTCCCCTATTGTTCAGATGCACGGGAACAAGCAGGTGGTGTTGTGGAAGCAAAGACAAAAAGAAAGAAATCCTTGTACAGACAACTATTTTACTGTAACAGTAAAATCAATTAAGATCCACTACATTTAAATATTGAGTGAGAACAGCTCCAAGAAAATATTACCAGCCAAACGTATGTACAAAGAATCCAGTGATTTGCTGAAAGATGTAAGGATATTTATAATAGAAGAATCCACTACAAGATAGGAATTATGGAGCCTAAAGAGTTATTTGTTTGGCTTGTGTTTCACTATTTGTAGAAAGACAATTATTTAACAATGAAAAATGTAATATGCAGACCCAGAATTCTCTAGAATTCCACATGTGACTTCTAGGAAATCAGGGAAATCTGGGAGTTCTCTAAAGCGTGTTGTACCCCTACAATAAATGCACTTGGGTTGCCACAGGAAATATTTTGAGTTGAACAAATATTTTGAGTCTTGGAGCTGAGCTACAATGGACATATTCTAATCTTAGAATTACCAATGTACTAAGTATATTATGCCATTTCACACTGAATTTTTATGAGTAAATTTAAATATTATTCTACACCTAGCTCTTGCCACTTGGGAAGAAGATTAAAGACTCCTACGAGGCCATATCTGCAAGAAAGACCCAGAGTGTGGAAGGCTCAACCAAAAATTTTCTTCACTTTTTTTTTTATGGAACAATATTAATTTTAAGAGAGCTATATATTATTCATCATATACAGCATTCACATTATCTATCTGCAAAGTGGTATCAGCAAATGGAATGATACTCAACTTTCCCTCTAATGCTTTTGGGAAACTTGAGAATACTCAATTAATGGTTTATTGATTAAAAGGGCTAGGGTGACCAGGAAGAACTTTTTCATAGAAATCTGTAAGAATCAAAAGTACTACAAACAAATGGAACTCTTACTTTTCTATATAAAATTACTGACACGTGAATAAACAAAATGGTAACAGAAAGTCATACATGAGATACATAGTTTTTACAATGGGAAGCAAAACATAGGATAGAGAAGTCTACCTATGAACCAAAAACTAAGAAAAATCCCATTGGGAGAACACTGGCTCCAGGATATACATACATACAAAATCTTCACGTATATTATTTCCAGAATTTATAAACTGGTATCTTAATTCCACTCAACCATCTTCCCAAAAATAAATGCAACTTTAGGACAAAGGAACATCATATTCCCAAATAGCCAGCATCCTCCCTGAGTTCCTGAATGAACGGATGGAGGTGCTTCTCCAGTGAGTGCCCATCCAGCACAGCAGGAAAAAGCTGGGCCTCCACCTCCAGTGTCTCACACCTGCGAGTAATATAATTTCGAAACCTGGTGTAAATTGGAGCAGGTGGAAGCACAAGTTTCTCTTTACCAGATAATGGAACCTGGATAAAAACGACTTAATTCCCCCAAATTCAATCCTAGCTTACCTGAAAATGCAGGCTTCCCCTCACCATAATTCCTTCTTCAGAAAAATACCTCTAACATCCAATAAGGATAAAGAAATAATATTCAAATAAGACACATTTACTCACAGATATATTACACCAAGATTCTCTTATCCAATGCACTGAACTCTTCCCTTTGATATGACAGCTAATGAGATCAGAGGCCAAAATGTTCTGAGAAAAGATTTAAATACTCCAATAATGTAGAAACTTCTGGGTAATTTCTAATAAAGCATGCAGTAAGCATTATCCTCAAGAAATGGAGCAAATCCATGAAAGGACTTCTATCATAGCTGAAATTACTGGGTGTGTGATGAATAGCTCATACTTTTAAACTAAATTTTCTGTCTCACATTTTGGCTCCTCCAATTTTCAGCATATTAAATAATAAAAAAATAAAGCTTAAACTGATTCTTTTAAGGATAAATTGTCCTTATGGTTAATTCAAAATCCGAATTCAGCCCTCCCCTATGGCCATTGTTAATATTCAGGCAATATGAAAACAAAGGCCTGACAAAAACACATGGTTTTTAAAGTAAATAACACAAAATCCATTCGCACTTTACTCTCAGGCAACGATGATGTTTACTTATTTTCCACATGAAATATCTGGAGTTGTCACAAGGTACAGGGAACAACCATAGCTTGAAAACAGAACTTTTTTTCCTCAACCATGAGTCAGAGAACAATTTGTGCGGAAAGTCAGGAGAGCGGTGGTAAGACAAAACTTCTAAATGAAGGACGGCTCTCCTGGTACGTGACAACTGATTGCCATGTGAAGGTGGTCAGTAGCTAGCCCAACACCACGTAGTAAATGCTAGAGTCCAAGATGTTTCTGTGAAGATTAAACTAGTAAAACCATGTAAAATTCCCAGCACAGTGCCTAGCCTGTGGTAGATATTGAGAGAATGTAGATCTTGTCCCTCACCAAACTCATTAACACCTTTTTGCTGAAATATGCTATAAATCTACTCTGGAATTTTGATAACACTTTTTTCTGAGTTTCAGAATTAAAAAACAAATAATAAAGCATTTTTATGATTTAAATAAATTATTGGCATTAATCACAAATAATATACATCAGAATATTTTATTGTACATTTATTCAAAATGGCTTCAAATTATCAAAAAGATTTTACCAAAAAGTACTGACAACAGAAAGGTTATAAAAAATCAACTTACTTACGATCGCTTATAAATTTAAATAACACATTGCCAGTTTTTAATATTACTTAAATTTCAGGGAAAAATATTTTTAATAATTCAATTTTGAATAGCAAACAGCCTCTTTTTTAAAATAATCTTATGAATGTTGAAAAAGTATATTCAGAAGTTACATGGAATTTTGATTTGTAAACTTCAAATATAAGGTTCTCAAATATCTATATTTAATTTTTCTGAAATAAATTAACTTTAATGTACTCAAGAGATTAACTGTATTTAGAAAATGAATAAATATAAATAAATCAGCATATATAATATATCAATGCAAGTTTTATTCAGAATATTTATATATTTTTGGCTATTTGCTTAAATACTAAGTAATTTTGAGGAACAAAATTTCCATCTCTTCTTTAATGCAGTTGCCCCTCATCCTGCAAAGATGACATTAGGAACTATCCCAGAGATTCTCCAAAGTAGAATGAATTCAATTATTGAACCATTTCAACTTTGAGGTTCTAAACTAGAAAATGGAGTCAGGAAGATTGACAACAATCTCAGAGCTGAGTTTATTAGATGTCCTCAAAACCATAAGAACACTCACTTTTAAATGATGCTGCATAATGCAAAACTTGTGAGCACTTACTGCTCAAAGCCAGTGATAAATAGGGTAATAAGGCTGTAGACAGATTCCATTATCTGCATGCACTGCATTACCAGGAGATGTAAAGAGGCCAACAACACATCAAGTTTGGCAGATTTATCAACCTGATTTTGAGATTTGGTATGAAGAGAAAAATACAGAAAAGATTTACTTAGAATTCATTTTCAATCTGCATGGTTAACCTAAAAGCAGGTAACTCCCCACCCCAAGTTCCAACTCTATATACATCTTCAAAAAGAACTAATGGAATTTTTTTTATCACTCACAGATAGCCAACTCCCCAGTCTGTCTTCAAAGCACAGATTCTTTTACTCCAGTTACTTTTAAAATTTAAAATGATATTTTTCTGTCTGTCTAAAACCATGTTTCTGATGGGACTTGCTTTTCTAATATTTCTACTGTCTAGACATAGCAAGAACAGCCTTTGATTGGATTTCCCTAAAATAACTCAACCAGGAGTTATAACTCAACCAGAACCAGTTGAGAGAATCCTCAAATGTCATTTTGCCTTTTCTGTTTAAATTTCATCTCTGAGCATATAGAACCACAGGAGTATTATATTATCAAATTTTCCATCATAGTGTGACCTTTTGGTGAATCAAAGAAAAATCAGGTAATGTATTTTATTTATTATTTCAGAAAGAAAGGGAAAGAGATATTAAGAATAACACACCAAATATCATATGAGAAAGTTTAAAAGTAAACATTTCACTTTAAGTAGGTTTATAAACAAGAAAAGAGGCTTTATTCAGATAAATAAGTTCAGATCAATAATAAAACAAGCCATCTTCCTCACAGGACCTTTAACTCATCAGCTAGAGTTGTCCTTCTTTTCTCATTCTAGATACTAAGTAGTTCAAACTCCCTTTCCATGACTTGTATAAACCCTGATGTTCTTCTGAAGGTCTCTGAGATCTATAGACTTACACGCTTATGCACACCTTCAGCTTCTGCTCCAATTGAAACAGTCCAGTTTATAGATTACTATGGCATTCTGCAAAGCAGGACCCATATACAAAAATCAGCCCTTTTCCACGATTCACCCAAAATAAAACTTGGTGTTTAATAAACTTCAGTGCAAGTTTGAGAAAGAAAATTGATATCATAGAATGCCAATTTAAAATTATTCATTAAAAATTCTTATTCTTCAAATCACTCAAGCCATTCCACTATGCCCTTCCTGTCCCTCCTTTCTTCCCCTGGACGCTTTGCCCTTGCTCTACTCTCCCCAAACTGCAAAGCGGTTTAACTTTCTCTTTTGTGCCTTATCTTCTGCTCACTAATTTTTCATGTTACACTTACTAATTGCATTCAGCCACCCAAGTTATTTATCAAGTATTTTCTTAGCAAAGACCATTCCTTCCCCAAGAGAAAGTCTGAAGCCACTACTTAAGATATTTTTTCCTTCTCATTCTGATGTACTCTTTAGTTTAATCCCTTACTGTAAGAGTTTTATATTCTGAATCAGTGTTTGTCAAATGTTCTTTTCAGCAAAATAATCTTTATTCAAATAAAACCTAAGATACTACACACAACATAGAACACAAAGACACAGAAGCCTACCATGATGAAATGGTTTAAAATGGAGTCAGGGAGTGGACCCAGAGACCACTTCCTCTGGCCTCATCTCTACCTCTCTAGTCTAATGGCTCCCAGATACACCTCACTGAAAGATAAGGTCTCTATACAGTCAAGTTGGAAAAGTACTCGATTATATCTGTAATGAGAAGAAACTGGAGATTTTGGTAACTGATTGTGCTTGACATAAGAAAAATGAGTAAAAATTGACCTGAGGATTGTAAGCCTGTTACATTGAAAGAAGGATAACATCATAGCTAAAAATCAGTAAATTAGGGAAAGTATATTTTACCTTTAGTGTCATAATTTATGACCAATATGTGGATTCTTTTCATAATAAAATTTGATAAAATGAGAATAAAGCTGGCAATTTAAGAAATGACAAATAATTCTAAATGCATTTATCATAAAACTTAAGCATTGTCACATGGTAATTATTGTCTATATTCATCTATGCTTCCCACTGTTATAATTACATGTTTTTAGTTAAATTTCTATTGATACATAAGATAAATCAAATTTTAACATTTGAGTCTAAAAGAGAAGGGGTACTTGTAATTGCCTATAAAATAACTTCCATTTAACACAATTATTTAGTGGTTGTCTGAGGGGACGGGGGAATGGGGATGGGAGAGAAGAAACAGGGTCTCAAATATATGGTGATGGAAAGAGAACTGACTCTGGGTGATGAACACACAACAAAATACATAGAAGATGTAATGTAGAATTGTACATCTGGAATCTATGTAATTTTTACTAACTAATGTCACCCCGATAAATTTAATAATAAAAAATAAATAAATAAATAAAAGGCTACCTGATACCAAAAAAATAATAACTTCCATTTATTATACTTTGTCAAAAGAAATTATTATGTATCTTCCTATGTGTCAGTATACCTTATGTATAGGTTATGGCTTATCTTTCAGAAAGAGTAAGTTTTATGTAAATTGAAGGTAACTAGCTTATAAGAGGCAGAGAATGGAAGTAACATTTCTAATGTGCCTTAAGCAAGCCAGTTCTCAGGCTTGTACATCAGTAGTTTTCATTCCAGCTACACAATAAAATCTCCCAGGGATCTTTTCTAAAACATACTGATACACGGGGACTACCCCCAGAGGTTCTGATTTAACTGTCAAATGTGGGGCCTTGGCTTGAGAATATTTTGAGGCTCTCCAGGTGATCGTAAAATAACGAAATGTGGGGCCTTGGCTTGAGAATATTTTGAGGCTCTCCAGGTGATCGTAATATAACGCTAGGAATGAAAACAAGTTTTACATACTTTATTTCATGTCATCATCAAAACAATATGATTACATAATTTTATTATCGCTTTAAGATTAGAAAATTGGATTTCAAAAAGATTGAGAAATTTGCCTCCAAAAAAGGAAAGTAAATATTAGAATTGAATTTTAAACCCAAGTTGGCTATAACAATCTTTCTAAATCCCATTTTGTCAAATTAAAAACACTGGAAGTATTCATAAGAATTAATAGTGGGAATCTACATTTGATTTTGTTCCTGGTTTTAAAAATAGGTGGGATAAAGTATCTTTTACCTTTCACTTGCTAGCAAGGCACCATTTCTTTCCATGAACTAATTAACTGCCACAAAAGATAAAACTGCTTTGTTTTTATGTCTTTAAGTTATAGCACCTTTTCTGCTTTCAAAATGTTCCTGGTTTTTTTCATATATAAACTATGTTTAAAAACTATGAATTTTAGAGTTACCTATCAGAGATAAAAAGGAAAGTGCAAATATAAAAGTATTTAAGAAACATAAAATTGATTCTATTCGTCAACCATTTTGTTTTGTCTATCAGGGAGAACAGTGATATTTGTTATAAAATATGAGTTGTTAAATAACAGCCAAACTTGAACAAAACTCTTAATAAAAACTTTGATTTTTTTAAAATGAATTCAAGGTATAAGTGTGTAAAAATATAAATACATATCAATATTTTGTTTAAACTTTAAACAAGCCTATATAATTTGTAAGCTAATTTATAAATGTCTGATAACTTTTATAAGAGTAAAAGGTTAGCATGTAATTACAACTAGCTAGTTGAACATAAATACATAAATAACATGATTTCTATTGCTTTCCATCTTAAAACATATTATCAATAAGTGTTAAAAAATAGTCATAGCAAAAGTGATATTACCAGCTCCCTAAAGGCAACAAATTCCACTAAACTAGAATTCATATTTCAGACAGAAGATGGATAACATCTCACAATTCAACCTCAGCTGGAGCCATTAAGTCAGGCAAATATGTGAGGGCTGTATTTCTCATTGGATTACAAATCCAATAAGAGCTTTGCCTTTGAGTTACTAGCAGTACAAAGATTAAACCAAGGTATTGTGAGAAAAGGAAAAGCCCTCGGATGCTTGGAGATTTCTGGAATAAAACACTGAAGAATTTTTGGGCTCCAATGGACAAGCACGGAAGCCAGTTAGTCCTACTTTTTTCATTATACAAACTACCCATGAGGCTTTTGTAGTCCACCCTTAATTTGTGACCCCCCTCCAAATGTGTACCCACTGCCTTTAATATTCCAAACTGTTAGTGTGAGCTGCAAGACCTGGTGTGAGCCCTGCCCTGCCTCACCCACACTGCATTTTCCTTCCGTCTTAGGAATGAAGTCACTCTGGCCTTCTTCCAGATCTTCATAAGCACTGATATATTTCCTACTGCAGGGTATCTGCATAACTAATTATGTTTTTCTGGAATATGTTTTCTCATTTTCACCTGGATAAAATCTGCTTATCTCTTAGGTCTTGATATAGAAAAGCCCTACAAACCATCTCTCCTCATTTACTTTCAATGTTGGTCCTCTTTCTTAAGCACCCTCTGTATTTTATTCGGTTTTATCCCAGTTTGTAATTATATATTAATTTGGGGGGATATTATTTTATGTCTGTGTCACCACTGTCTTCAAAATAGCATAGGACATGTCTTGCTATTTCATCCTTACATCCTTATCTTCTGCAATGCCAGGTGCACAGCAGAAGTTAAATAGTATTTGTTGAATAAATGAATCAACTGAATACTGAAGGAAACTGGATTAAAAGTGGAGGCTCTGGAGTCAGGTTCTCTCAGTCCAATTATTGGTTCAAAAAACTGGCTGTCAATTTTTTCACCTAGAATTTTAACAGTAGCTACTTATGGACTTACTCTAATAATTGCATGATAATAAGTAAATTATCAAGCACAGGGCATCAAATAAATGTTAGTTATCAACAAACAATATAATTACAAAATTGGCCAAAAACATAATGACTCATTTCACTAAAGAGTACATACGGGTGGCAAATAAACATACAAAAACATGTTTAACATCACTATCCTTTAGGGAAATGCAAATTAAGATCACAATGAATAATGACTACACACCTATTAGAACAGTTAAAATTAAAAAAAAGTAAAAATACCAAATGTTAGTGGATATATAAAATATTATAGTCACTCTGGAAAACAGTATGGCAGTTCCTTAAAAACTAAACATCCATTTAACATACATAGCCCAGTAATTGCATTTCTGGGCATTTATCTTAGAGAAATGAAAACTTATGTCTACACTAAAACCTGTGCATAACAAAAATGTCCTATAATAGGTAAATGGTTAAATAAACTGTGGTAACATGGGATACTACTCAGCAATAAAAAGAAATAAACAATATCAATATACACAAGGATTGATTTCTGGGGCATCACACTGAGTGAAAAAAAGCCAGTCTCAAAAGATCACGTGCTGTACGATTCAATTTCTAAAACATTTTAGAAAACACAAAATTATAGAAATGAACAACAGATTAGTATTTGCCAGGGGTTAGGGATGGTGGGGTGGGGGGCAGATGGGAGGAGGTCAGCAGTAGTAAGTAGCAAGAGGGAGATATTTTTAGTGACAGATTATTTCTATATCTTCATTAATCTATAAAGGTGATAGAAATATGCACATAATTTCTATCAATATGTCAACTTACTGGTTTTGATATGATATGACAGTTATATACATAATGCAACCAATAAGGTTAACTGGGAAAGTAGTACACAGAATGTCTCTGTACTATCTTTGCAACTTCTTTTGAATCTATAATTATTTCAAATAAAAGGTTTTGTTTTTAAAAATTTAGTTGCTAGTCTTCAAGAGGCATTCCTAGAAAACTGTAGTAACCCCAAAATGAGAGAAGATTGGGAGGCTTCCTCATACAGCATGAACAGCTGAATATAAAAGTAGCTATCAAGTAGTTCAGTTAGTTCTTCTTTACAAACTTCTATGTTTTATATAAAGGTCAGAAACTAGATAAAATGAGCAGTCAATACTTCTAAAGGAGTTGTTAAATTAGCAAGAGCTTCTGTTTTTACCAAAGAAAACATGATTATCATAAATAGTGATTACCATATCTCAGCTATGTACTAAACAAAATTATTTTTGCTCTCCCCAGTTGTAAGCCAACTGCCATACTTAAAGAGTACTGCCAACTTTGTGGGGGATTTGCATATTTCTTTTTCTGGGCCCCTGCTACTACACTTACAATTGCCAAGGAGGAAGGGAGACTCAGTAACCACAAACGACTGAATGAACAGTCAGTGATTGTTCTGCTGCATAAATTATATAATCATTCAATATTCAATGATTGTGATTCAATACCACTGAAAAAAGCAGATGATCATCATGCCCATTTTGGGAATTTCAATTGTGGACCACTTGAAATGTTTCAGTCACTTCTTAAATATAATTATAGACATCATTATAGTACAAATGCACCCAGACACAAATAAGCCTTGTTAAAATGGAATTCCGCTAGAGGGTCACTTACCCAGGTGTTTTGTTTTGTTTACACAATAGGCACTAGAATCTTGACATTTATAATTAGCTAAAGTCTACCCATTTAGGATTTCTGTTATAAGGATACCTATATTTTATTTTTAACCCAGGACTTAAAGAATATGAAAGATTTTCGGAGATTAAATCAGAGTACCCAATCTTTTGGATTCCATGGGCTACATTGGAAGAAGAATTGCCTTGGGCCACACATAAAATATAGTAATACTAACAATAGCTGATGAGCTAAAAAATGAAGTTGCAAAAAAGTCCCATAATGTTTTCACTAAGTTTACAAATTTATGTTGGCCACATTCAAAGCCATGCTGGGCCGCATGCGGCCTTGCAGGCTGCAGGACGGACAAGCTTGAAATAACCTGTACTTTATAATAGAATCCACGAACAGACTTCTCTATATAAATGTACTTACTAATAATATCAGTATGTCTTCCTTCTTACAAGTTCTTGTTAATAAACCTTGACCACTATGGCTAAGGAGACAGTCTGATGTATCCTCTATACCATCTCAGCAGTTCCTTACATTTGGTGTTAGGGTGGTTATATTCTTCATGCTCTTCTCAAAGTAGTCTTTGCCAACAAAATCCTATAGTATTCAGATTGATATTGCTGTGTAAGAAACCATCCCAAAGCCTAGTGGTTAAAAGTAACAAGTTTTTATTCTCTCTCATGGTTCTGAGGTTTGACTAGACTCAACCAGGATTTCACCCATCAGGTCGCTATGCAGTTGCAGTCGAGGTGTGGCTGAAGATGAAGCCATATGAAGGTGTGAATGGGCTAGTCATCCAAGATAGCACACCTACAGGCTGGCAGTTAATGCTGCCCAATGGCTGGGAACTGAGCTGAGACTATCAACCAGAGTGCCTACCCGGTTGTGATCACTCCATGTGAGTGGACTTCGACAGTACAGTAATTGTAGGAGTGTCCCAAGATTGAGCATTCCAAGAAACTTAGGTAAAATCTAAAAGGCTTTTTACAACATAACCTCAAAAGTTCCAGAACGTTATTTCTGTCACATTTACTTGGTCAAGCAAGTTATTAAAGCAAGCCCAGATTCAAGAAGAAGGGTATTAAACTCCACCTAATGAGGAAGAAAAGGCAAAGTCATACCAGAGAATATGCAAAATGGGAGATATTATTGTGACCATTTTTGGAAAATATCAACTGTCACATGTGCAAAGTTTTGTTTTTTTATCCAATATGCTAACATAAAAGGTCTATTTAACTGGTTAACACCAGAAATGGCAGCTCTTGGTCTTCCTGACCTAAGTATTTAGGTCTTTTTTTCCTTTGTTACCTTTTCTAACAGCAGCATTATAAAAGCAGAAGAAACATGGATGTGATCAGACAACAGAAACTCTGTGGTGGAGAAGGTTTTTCTGCATAAAGCTGTGCTGTCCAATATGGCAGCCATTAACCACGTGTGGCTTTGAACAGTTGAAATGTGGCTAGTCTAGAGGCACTATAAATGTAAAATGCACACCAGATCTCAAGGACTTAGTACTAAAAAGGAATGTAAAGTACCACATTGATAATGTTTATATTGATTTCATGTTGAAATGATATTTTGCATATACTGAATTGATGAAATATATTATTTAAATTTGTTTCACATGTTCCTTTTACTGGATTAGCTACTAGAAAAAATTTAAATTATAGATGTGGCTCACATCTTATTCTAGTTTGCATAATATTTCCATTGAAAAGCACTGGCTCAGAAAATAAACTAAATTATACTCTCCATTGTGTAGCACCATGACAGTTCATGGTATTTACATCATTAAATGGTTTTCAGGCAATGGTTTTCATGCATTTTAATTACTTCATGCTAAATCTTCTGTGAGATACATAAGCACAGTCAAAGTTAATATTTTGGTATTTCTATAAACTCTGATTTCATTTCCTAATCTATAAATATACATTTCATCTTTAATGTATCTATGTATTTAGTATATAACTGCAGCAAATCATTTCACATAGGATTTCAAAGTTGCTCACAAAGTTTCTCTATCAAAGTGGACAATATGACACCTGATAAAGATCATATATTAATTTTCTAGTTCTGCTTTAATGAATTATCACAAACATAGTAGCGTAAACAATGACCCCCTTCCTCTATCTTTAAAGCCAATAATGGTGAGTTGACTCTCGTACCCTGAATGTCCCTTCCATCTTATGTTCTCTGATTCAACCAAGAAAGGTTCTCTGCTTTTAAGGACTCAAGTGATTAGATTAGACCCACCTATTTAATCCAGGAAAATCCCCTCATCTCTAGATCCCTGTACTTGATCACATCTGCAAAGTCTATTGTACCATGTTAGGTAAAGTAGTCACAGGTTCCAGGGATTAGAATATGGGCACCTATGGGGTGGGATTGGGGGGCATTATTCTGCTTATCAGAGAGATATCAACTTTTTACAGGAAGATAAAACTCTTTATAGGTCTATCCTTGCCATATGTAAGTGAAAGAAAAGTATTTTTCAAAGCAGGTACAGTGCCTTCAGACTTAATCATAATCAAAATCCAATCCACTAGGGTACTAGAAATTTACTCCAAGTTTGTATGAATGTCAAAATAAAACAGTTAAAAGCTGCTCTGGGACATTAAAGCAAACAACTATTGGAATGATAAAGTTTTGTCAATCAACATTTGTTGAGTTTCTCAAGCACAAAATGTGATAGTTATCTCTAATTAAACACTAAGTCAAATCTAGTTTCAATTTATCTTCCAGAGAAAAACTAGTGAATAAATTCATGTCAAGAATAACCTCTTTCGAAGTCACAATAGGTGGGGAAATTATTATACAACAAGTTGACAATGCACTGTGGAACTGTATGCCTGAAACCTATGTAATTCTTGCTAACAGATGTCACCCCAAAAAGTCTATCAATAAAAATGAATTTAAAAATAAATAAATAAAAATAATAAAATAGAAAAAAAAAAAGTTAAACAAGATGGATACATTCCAGAGATTTGCTATACAACATTAAACCTATAGTCAACAATGAAGATTGTATACTTATTTTGTTAAAAAGGAAGATTTCATGTTGAGTGTTATTAAATAATATGTAATAAAAATTAGAAAGAGAAAAAAAAAATAACCTCTTTCACTGTGGTTACAAGAATTAAAAACATCAAATTTCTGATTTAAAAAAAAAAAAAAGGACCAAAATACAATGGGGCAATTAGCAATTTGTAAATCACTAACAATCTTCTCTAATTATTAAATGTAGCCAATAGTCAGGCAAATCAACTATACAAGTTGCTATCTGTGCCTCATTCTACTAAACCCGCTTTAGCACAGAAATAAAGCTACAATTTAGCCTTTGATATTTAACTTACATTAATGATTAGATAACTGGCCTAAGTATAGATTCATTAAGAAAATATTGAATATATTTCTAGTACCAATTCCAATGGATCCATTAACTTGTTAGAACTCAAAGCAACATTTTACTTACTAGATTTAACTTTCATAAATCATTAACAGCCAGATGGAGAGATGCCTAGGGCAAGATATGTGGAAAGGATGCTGCTGAACTTCCTTGTCTTCTCTAGGTATGCCACTTCCCCCACATCTCCATGTGTTCACCAACCCAGAAGCTCTCCCAACTCTGTCCTTTTGGGTTTTTATGAAGACTCCATTACATAGGCATAATTAATTAAATCATGGGCCATTGGAGATTTAACTCAATATATAGCCTCTCTCCCCTCCATGAGACCTCATGGTGAGGGGACAGGTGGGGGTGGGGGCCTGAAAGTTCCAATCCTCTAATAACAAGATTGGTTCTCATCTCATCAACATAACAGAAGATAACTTTATAATTCTCATCCGTTTGGAAATTTCAAGGGTTTTAAGAGATCTGTGCCAGAAATTGGACAAAGGCCAAAAATATATTTCTTGTTATAAATCACAATACCACAAACAGAAACTAATCTATGAAGATAACCAGCTAAGGTGATATTACAAGTGACTCATAATTAATTCGCATTAAAGAAAGATTGGCTTAAATTGAAATTTGGCTTGTTTTGAAAGCAAAGAAATTACAAGTTTACCAAATATTTAAAAGAAACTTATTTATAAATTAATGGTCAGTGCTTATTCTCATACCCACCTTTCCTCTTTCCCCTTCATCCAAATGGAACTGTGTATATTCCCCACATGAAATGCACTAAGTTACTGAGTTTTTGCTTCCACACCTTTGCTCTGTCTGTTACCTTTTCCCACCTCCCCAAGCCTCAAACGTCAACATAAGAGTTTTCTCATTTGTGAAGCCTTCTCTGATGACAGCAGGACACTTAACCACTTCCTACTTGGTATTGTTATTGTACTTAGTACAACTCTTATCAAGCTCTATTTCACTTCCTTATTTATCTACAAAGTGAATGAATGACCTGTCCCACAAATATTAGAAATCATGGCTGTCTCTGCTGGAAGGCAAAAGGTTTTCAGTCTTTAGGCTCTCCAGCCTGGAGAATATAACCTTCAGGGACTTTGCCCTGTGTACTGCTCTCTGCATGAACTCTAAGTCTTGCGACTTGAGGGTATCCTCCATTAAGTTTCAGTTACTTTTATTTTACACAAATTACCTTATTCTCTTCCTGTGCTCTGGTTCTATCTGGTTAGCCTCTCCACCCCCCAATTTAATTATAAAATTGCTACCTACTTTTGGTTTTTAGCTTTTCTTATTAGTAATCATGTAGTTTGCATATCTGTAGGATTCTATTAACTTTTACTTTGAAGAGATACTAGAACACTAGAGCACAAGGAGAGATCTATGAGTAGAGTCCATTCCCTCAACAGAGAATTTGTGCTTTTTTTCTTTTCCCCAAGGCACATTGCACAAGGACTTCACAAATCCCAAAGTAGATATTATATGCCAGATTAGATAAATCTAAACTTAGCTCGTCAAGAAAGACTCAGTAATTATTTAAGGATCTGTGAGCCAAGTAACTCAGGGACCTTCAGGAGAAGGAAAAAAACCAGACCCCAAAGCAGCTCGAAAAAATAATAGCTGAAACAATAATACTATTTTTTTCAAAACAATTCATAGACTTAAATATCTACCCAATATCTAGCCTTAAATTAGGCACAGAAAAGAAAGTAAGAAAGAAAACATTTTTTCCCATTTGACCAGACTCCCACCACTTACAATTTCTCTCAACTCCCTGATTGTTGTATTCTTGGCTGCTATATCCCAGCTTCAGCATCTGTCTCCAGACTCCTTGATTTTGACAATTCCTTAATATCTTCTGGGATTTTTATCTCATATGTTCTAAACTGAGTTTGGTTCATCTCTCTGATTTTGCCATATCTACTAATGTACAAACCTATATAGGATACTATTTACTTCTCTTCAGTTGGCTGAGGTAATAAAATCCAGATATTTATAAACTGAAAAACATGGTCTCCAACATAATCAGCCACTCAAAATCCAGCCACCACTGCGATGTAATGGACAAATTTAACAATATAAAAATGTAAAGCATCTAATACAGTGTACCTGATCCAATAATGAGCCAATTCTAACATGGAGTTTGTGCCAAAAAACAACAAAAGAAAGGAAAATAGAATTGGAAGCTGCCTTTACATTTTTAGAATTTTAGTTCTAAGCTGTCTCTAGTATTAAAAGAGTCATTGCACACAGAGCATCATAACTGCTTTACCATATCATCATGAGAAATAAGGCTGAAATTATTTCCAAAACATATTTTTAGGAGACAGGTGGAGGCCTTATCTGGAAGAAAAACCTCATAATATATTTTTGTTGGCTTTATTAAATCTTTATGATTCCCCAAAGTCAGGGAATGCATTAAACCCAATTCACACAAATGAAATAGTTCTCTGAATAACAAAAGCCACTCCATTTGATTAGTTACTCACTCAACAAATATATAATGAGAACCAACAATAAGCTTTCACATAAGACACTTAGAAAAGAAAATACTGGATGAGTGAGAGGCCTAGAATTGCAAATCAGTCACTGAATCCAGCCCAGGCCTGATTCACTCACTCTAGCAGCACCTTCTCTGCTCAACTCTCTAATATCCTCAGAATAAACTATTAATTTGAGGATAAACATTATCAATAATTCTACACCACCTGAAAATCCTCTCCATCAAGACATCCAAACTTAAGAGCATCAACCTAATTTCAACCCACTCCCAGAAAGATATACATTACTGCTGATTCTTAGAAGTAAAGCATGATGGCCACCCACCTCCCATTCTATTTCCACTAATTATCAAAAGCCACTGTTTAAAAACAGGGAGTTCCCTGATGGTGTAGTGGCTTAAGGCTTTGGCACTGGCACTGTCAGTGTTGTGGCCTGTGTTGGATTCCCAGCCAGGGAGCTAACCACATACAAAAAAAAAAAAAAAAAAAAAAAAAAAAAAAAAAAAAAAAAAAAAAAAAAAAAAAAAAAAAAAAGCGAAGAAAAAAACGTTTAAAAACAAATTATTTCCCTCTACCCTTCCTTAGTCAGAGGGCCTCTCCCTCTGCCCAATCCACATGTAGAATTCTTTAATTACACCATAAATAAGAGCAGATGGACTAGACTTAACCAATCCTGTAAGTATAAGAATATCCACAAGAATATCTTAGAAAAATATACTTTAAGTTTTAAAAGATAAAAGTTAAACTTTCTCTGATGCTGAATGTTCTCTGGAGCCTATTTTTTAATAAATAAGAATCTTGTTTTGGAATATAGCCAGATGTGGATCCAAATGCAGAGACTGTGGCAAGAAAATTCTGTTTCTGAATATTCACATTGATATTTTAGAAGACACCTGTACTTTACAAAATTAGACATTTTATAACAGGCAGTTCATCACATAAACTTAGTAGATATTTGAAACTCATTTTATTTATGTCAGAGAAGCTGTTTCTTGATTATATGTCATATACAAAATGCAATAATTTCATTTATTCAAAAATACCATTCAGCTGTTTCTAAATGCCAGGCATTGTACCTGGGGCTTGAGGTAAAACAGTAAGTAAAACAGGTATGTGACCGGCCTGCATGAGGCTGAAAGTGAGTAAGGGATACTAACTAACATGGACTTGAAGTGTAAGGGTTGGTGCTGACTCCACAGAAAAGACTAGGGAAGAATAACAGTAGTAATTTATGTCCTGGTGCTAGAGATGTCCAAATCCTAATTCCCAGAACCTGCAACTCTGTTACCTTATATGGCAAAAGGCACTTTGTAGATGTAATTAAGATGAACGGCCTGGAGATGGGATGATTATCCTGGATAATTTCAGAGCGGCCTACATCGTCACATGAGTCCTAAAAAGCAGAGAACCTTTCCTGGCTTCAGTCTGAGGAAGAGACGTGAAGACAGAAGCAGGGTCATTGAAATGTGACATAGCTGGCTTTGAAGGAGGAAGAAGAGGGCCACCAGCCAAGGAATGCAGGTGGCCACTTGAAGATAGCTGGGAAAGGCAAAAAAATTAATTCTTCCCTAGAGACCAGGAAAGAATACAGCCATGCTGACACTCTCATTTTAAACCCAGTGAGACTTGTGTCAGATTTTTGATGTACAAAGTTGTAAAATAATTATTTGTGTTATTTAAGCCACTAAGTTTGTGGTAATTTACTACAGTAGCAATAGAAAACTAAGTAAACATACATAATATTAAGTATGTTTACATGTATAAATTTAAAAGTAAAATATTCGGGCAAACATATATAATCACTAATAGTGCTAAGCAGTTGTCTTTTTTATCTATTACAGACCCATCTGGTCTCATTTCCTATTAATTTTTTACTAATTTTATAAGACATTGAATTTACTGAACATAGAGCTTCAGAGAAGAAAATTAATGAGACTTGATGATCTGTTAAGAAAGTAAAGTTATTTAGACTCAAACTGATCATGTGAGCCTGAGAAAAACATAAACTGTATGAAATTTCCATTTGTCTGGACTCGCAGACTTGCAAAATTTGAAGCCCTGAGATTCAGAAATTTCAATGAGTACTACTATTGCTATAAACTTTCATGGTTATCTTTACTGTACCTCAATTATCATCAAGCATTTACTCTATCAACAAAGCTCAATTACAAAAGTGCCTAACTAATCTGAAAAGCAAAACAGACCCACCAATGGAGACACAATATTCTTTAAACTAGGAAATTGAGGATTTAAGTTCAGGAGCTATCCTAAGATCTCTGAGTAAACTGAGAAAGATTTGAGCTCAGCTAATTCCAAGAAAGCACATTCCCTTTCATAAAACTTGATGAAGCAGTTATGGAGAGACATCATTTGTGAAATAAACCTACAGTAAAAATAAACCTGGAGATGTGTTCTAATAATTTACTCCATACTTCTCCAGATTGGTTCCTGCTGTTTAATTAAAATACCAATTGGCTCAATAATAGAGTATTAGGCTTAAAATGATATAAAAAGAATCTATTACACTTCTCTTGGAGGATTTTTTCATAATACTATAAATTTATATTTTTTATTATTAATGGGTTGTACTTAACCAATAAAATGTTAATATAGCATATACATAAATGGGTTTCTAACCATGTAAACCACCATCACATAAATTTAGCTACTCCTGCTCTGACCTCTACACCAACATCAGAGCAGATCACCAGATGCTACACACACACACGCAGTCTTTCATTCCCCAAAAAAGAAAAAGAATGCCTCCTCAAAAAGTGTTTTAACATTATGCTCTAGGAGAAAGGAACAGGTAAATATACTTAGATCACCCCAAGGACAAACTTGCTCACTTCCATGCTCTTTCCTCCTCATGTTCCTATTCTGACCGTCATCCCTCCCCCATCTTTTCTCCATAATGATCACGCGAACCTAATAAATAACTACAAATTAATTACTACAGACACATTGTCATGTTAATTTAAAAAACTGAGAAGAAGCAAGCACTAAATTCAATTTACCTATAACCAAATAATAATTACTGAACACCTGCTACCCGAAAGGTTCTATGCAAAGGGCCCAGACAGTCTCTCCTCTCCTAGAGCTCCTGACTAGTGGAGAAGGCAGTCAGGGAAACAGAGGAATTTCACCTGGGATGAGAGCTCTAAAGCGGAAAATGCCAGAGGAAGAGGTACTACAGGGGAGATGAGCTCTCCTTTGCCAGAAGGGGAGAAGAGAAAACATGGGGGAAAGGAGAAGAAGGAAAACAGCCCTCATCAAGCAGAAATAGTAGGACAACCTAATCAATGAAATAACAGAAATATGTTGACTCCTACAAATAAGTATACCTTTAAAAATTAAAATTAAAATAATATCTGGACAAGTTGAAAAAAGCTACTTTCCTGTGATTTCAATTATTTAGGTAGTATAAATGAAAAAGTCTCTGTTTACTTCACACTTCTAACACAGAACTTACCTTGTTTTAAAGTCAAAATACCTCACAGAAGGATATTAGTAACATAAGTTTTATTGTACTTGACAAATGGGCCTTGAAACTGAACATCAGATTAAATCCTCATTAAGAAAAAGAGCATTAAGACATAGAAAAGCACAAACATATCTTCAGTGTCTTCCTTAGGGTGTTTGATATACTCGAGGTTTTTGAAAACCTCTCTCCTCTATATAACCAAATTACATTTCAGTAATAATCACTATTTCCCTTATTTGTTCTTAAACTTTAATGCAATAAACAATTCTCAAAAGGAGAATAAAATTTAAATTTATTACTCAAACTCAATGAAATATTTCAGGTATGGAATTTATATTTACCTAACAAAAATATTACCCATCACAACTCAGTTACTTTGCTATAATTTTTAAATAAAAAACTCCAAGTGATCGCATAAAATAACAATTAAAGAAACTATTTGTCTTTAAAATTACTGTCCCACTGTTTATTTTGAATCTGCTATTTCAATATACAAAAAATATAATGTTTATTAAAGGATAATTGTAAAATTGTGATAATTTGAATCATATAGACCATTGGTTCCCAAGTAGTGGTACGTGTACCCACAGGGGTGCATGCTGGGCCATGCAGGCGAACAAGAAAAATTAGTCAATAATGGCAAAAAACAAGTAAAGTTAAAAATTGCAAAACATTAGTTATGGAATAATAAATGTTAAGCTTGAATCACCCTTAATGGAGACATTAGATCTCCATTTCAAAATTAGATCACATTAGCAAATGATGATTGGTAAGGGTGTGGTTATGAACCCTTCCCAAAAACCTCTCTTCTACCAATCATTACACACAATCCATTTGCAATGTTTCTAGAATTTCCCCAAACATATAAAAACATCTGTAGCCAGACTGTTTGATTGGTTTAGTTATTTATTGACTGAGTAAAAGTAAGTGCATTGTCTTTAATTGTGATTCTTTTCAAATAGTTTTTTATTTAATGTTTAAATATTGATTGCGATTATAATATTTAACTGTTACAAATATTATAAAATTAAATCTACGATTTGTACTTTTAGTGTAGTAATTTTTCTTACATAATTTATTATCTCATTTCCAGTATTTTACATTAAGATAGACACTGAACTAAAGTATCTGTATTTAAAAACAGCTGTTTTCAAAACAAGGGATACAGTTTATAGAAATGTGTTTAAAAGGAATACACAGTGGAAAAGGTTGGGAACCACTGATATAGATATATTATTAAAACAATAACCAGAGCAATGCTTAGAACTTAAAAGAACAAAAGAATTCTGTGAAAAACATTTTATTAGTGACATTTACAATTGCTGGTGCATGGTGACAATATAAAGTAGACCAACTTTTACCTGATTTTATTATTATTTATAAATTTCTAGAGACAATGCACCTTCTTAATGATTGTACCCAGGGCAGAATGCTCCCATAACTTCACCCTTAGTATGAATAATTTTTAACCCCAATAGTTTTTAAGCCAAAGTGAAAGAAAGCCATAAAATCACCACTATTTTTATGTGATATATGTTTATTATGTACAGAACCAGCTTTGGGGGCCTGCAAACTGCATACAGGGCCCTATGCTCAAAAAGGAGCCCCATGCTTGGTTCTACTACCACAGTCTTGAAATTCTAAACCATTCTACCTTTGCATTTGTGTATACTTGTACAAACGAAGTCTGATGAAGCATATGATTTAGAAGTCATATGCAGTCCTGCCTCCAGGTGTCTTCCAGGGATAGGACCTAGACCACCTGCTCCCCCACTCAGTGAGTGCTGACACCTTCCACTCCTGGTGGAGTCCTTGGCACAAGGCAGGTTGTGTTGGGCCATGGATCAGGGACATGAACACCTATAAGAGTCCATATGCTCTCACAAGTATCTCTATGCCCTAGAAAATGTAATTTTAAGTAGTAAATAAAAATAACCTTTATGTAATCAATTGACACTGCTCTTTTTTTCCCTGCTTTTAAACAAAAGGCCTTGCACTTTCATTTTGCACTGGGTTCCACAATCATATATGTGCATAAGTGTGTGAATGTGCATCTGTGTTTGTATCTGAAGTAATAAATTAAGTATATATTTGGTAAAGTGAATTTATCTATAATTTTATGATTTATAGACAAAATAAACTTACATGTAACTATAATATTTTTATCTACAAAGATGAGAATAATAATTTTATAGTTTACAGATCAGGAAAGAAAACATTCCAATACAATATTATCTGCTGCATTTCTTGTAACCAATGTACTCTTTTAAAAAATCTTTAATGAAGAATGTGTTACATGCTAAAAATGAGGTTATTCCAGCTTCAGAAGCAAGACATGACATTGCTAATATGTTCTTATTAACAAACCTGCTTTACAACTTTGATTTCTTAGCATGCAAGAGATTGTTGCTCAGGAGCCAAAGTCATCAAATATTAAGAGTATGAAGATATATCAAATGTGTTGAAGGTTCCTTAAAACTAATTTTAGCACATTTCAATTATTTACATAAATTATTTATAATGAACAATCTGAATTCTTAATTTTCACACCCAAAAAAGTTATATGCTTTTAAACTAGTAATTTTCAAAACATACCTTCATATCCTTTGAATTATTCCATTTACAATAAGGCAGATGAACAAACCATTCTTACCATAAACCTTTCATTTTGTTGAGCTCTATTACTTAAAAAGGCTTCATGATTAATGTATAGTTGACAATGTCTTCAGGACTCTCTTCTTTGTTTTAAAAATAGCAGCAAGGTTTGAATGTAAGAATAGTGACAGACACTCCAGATGGATGTAGATATATATGAAATGAGTATATCATATGTGAGTATATACAGATAACAAATGGGACCCTGAACAAATATTTTTGCATTTATCTAAATTTAGATAGCATTTTTAATATGCCTTAGAGATAGCTACAACTGCAATAAATCTATGACATAACATCACATTTGAAAAAGATTAAAAGCTATTCAAGCTACATGAACTCTTCAAAAATAATCTCTGACCCCTGAAGCACTGAGTTTATCCAGTATTATTGAAATGCTAACTTTGATATTCATCAACTTCACCCTAAGCAACCTACCCTTGTCTTTATCTTCTTTTTATCTTTTAAATCCATGTAGAACTCCAGTTTCCTTTCTCCAATCATAATTCCCTTCAACTAATACAAACAAAACAATCATATGCAAATAACTTTCTGGTTGCATTCCACCCCTAGAAACTCCTATCTCATCGCTGTATACTATGAGCAACCTAAACATGATGAACTCAGAAAGCCTGTTCATGTAAAAACATGTACTCATTTATCACATTTTATACACAGAAAGAAACTCAGCACATACCCAATGAACGGAATGGGGGAAACCAGTTACTTACATTGTTCATATACTCTGAAAGCAGGTCCTGGAGAGCCTGGCGAATGGCGTTGCACTCTGCGATAATCCGCTCCCGATGGAAGTCCCTCGTGCAAGAAGAGTCAGCCAACAGAGCAGCCCCACTGATAATGGCTTCCAGACGTTTCTCTAGTGATGGTCTTATTTCCTCCTCAGTCACTGTGAGTGGATCCAAGACAATTAAATTCTAAAGGAAAAACACATTCAGATGGTTAGAACAACATAGCATTTTATTTTTAAGAGAAATAAAAATTATTTTGTTTTTATGTTTAGAATTCAGATGTGATAGTAAAGAGAATTGCATTTGTACTGCCCCACCCAGTTCATGCATAATTCTATGTAGCAATTATTATTCAGGTGAGTGACAAAAATTGGAGAATTATGAGCATCAGTTCTAGTATCAGATGGACATGTATTCGAATCTTGCCTTTCCCACTCACCAATAGTGTGAGCTAACTTAAGCGTCTTACACGCTCTGAGCCTCACCCTCCTGATTGGTAAAGCTTAAATATTAACACTGCTTGTCTCACAAAACTATTGCAAAAAGAATATGAATGCTTAATACAGTATCCAGTATATTAACTATTATTTATAATTGTCAACTTTATATAGAACTTCATTGTTTACATAATATTTCCACATATATAATAAAATCCTGGCAAGACTATAAAAAATGAGCAGCAAAAATATTGTTAACCACACACTTCAACTGACAACAAGTAAGGCCAAAACCATCTTGCCCAAGGTCACTGAGCAAATAAATGGTCAAGTTCAGACAAGTACTCAGGTCTTATAATACCTAATTCAATATTATTTGCATTATGCATCACTGTAAAATCATATACTCTAATTAACTTTAACAATAACAAAAAAATTGTGAATTATAATTATTCATTAAAAAAGTAAAACTCCATCTTCCTCTTCTAGAAATAACTTCTAGAAATAACTTCTAGCTATTTCCCACTACTGGTTAATGGCATGGTATTCTTAAGATTCCCATTACATGTAAGTCTTCAAGAAATAGAAGTCAAGACAATCTATAGTTTCTGAAGAAAACACGGCAAGTTTGAGGCTCTACAGATTCTTTATTAAAATACAGCAAGAAAGAAAGCCTTTCCAAGATTTAGGCACAATGTGGAAATTAGAACAAGTTAGTAAGGAACAAAAGCTGTCTAAATAATGCTGAACATAAAAGAAATGACATAATAATCTTAAAAATGTGTATATATGTATAAACTTACACACACACACAAACATACACTGAAAATCATTGACTTTCAGAGTGTATAAGCTTATAATTCTACATATACATATAGAGAGAAAGGTATAAATATATTGTGTGTGTACTGATACATACACACACATACATAAAATCTTACAATGATCATTACACTATATTACATCATGATAAATATTTGGGGCTCAAAAGTAGCCAGAATAAAATATTAAATCTATATTAACTCTATGGCCAAACTATGAAGAGAAAATCATTATGGAAAAAAAAAGTTGTTTTAAAACAATTAGAAAAAAATAGTACTGCATAATGTTAACATATTTGTAATGTAAAATATAAACTCTCTTTTACAATAGATGTGGGAAAGTAAGAAAAAATGAAATTATTTTTACAAATGCAAAATTTAACATTTTGTTATACAGTGTATGATTTTATTATGAAATAATAATCTCAATCATGGGCTTTGCCATCAGATTCATTTACATTTAAATCTACTTCTTATTTCACTTGCCATTTTTACCCTATCTTCCTTTGGCCCACTAATTCAGTAAACATTCCAGTCCCATGTTTCATAACAATAATCATACCAATTAAAACCTTTTTGAAAATGTCCCTCCAATGTGATATTATCATTAAGAGACACTGAAGGCAACAGAATTGCTCTTTGGTTGCTCAACTGTAATTAGAAGATGTGATAGGAGCAGTTAACATGTCTTCAGTATTGGGATGATACCGAAAGTTAACTAAATTTCAAATGTTTGTCTATAAAAATTTCAAGAAGAAATTAATAATTTTAGGTACTCTGGATGTGTTTATGTCAGAAAACAGCCTCTATTGCAGTATTAAGTTCATTCCAGTTCCTGTTCTACCAAGTCATTCCTCAAACAGCCTTTGGATTTTTACTTGCTTGACATTTAACAGTTTTCAAATTCTTTAGGCTCATCTAAACTTAAACAATTACCTGCTCTGATATCTGATATCCACACACTGGTTTCTTGATTCTTCCTAAAATTACTGTCTTGTTATTCACATCCTTTAAAAGTTTTCACTAACTTTGCTATCAAATGAATGAAAAGGTAGATTTTAAAATAAAAAACTTGAATGTTTTGTGAAATACCACTGAATGTCAGACCTATAGAAATAAAAAAATTCTGTCTTCTGGATACCAGTAAAATGTTAAATTGGAGGAGCCATTCCTCATACTCCCACAAAAACACTGATTTTTACAGGGACCCATGAATAAGAATATCTTTTTGGAAGCCTGGGCATACAGCTGAGAAGTTCCAGTACCACAAATTGGTTTGTTTTTTTGTTTGTTTTTTTTTTTTTGCTTTTTGGTATGTGGTACTGGCCGCAGCGCTGACAGTGCCAGCGTCAAAGCCTTAAGCCACTACACCATCAGGGAACTCCTAGCACCACAAATTGAAAATACAGAAGAACTGAAAAGAATAAGAACAGTTTCATTTTACCCATGTCATTCCTTCCCCAAGGCAGCACAGCTCAGGGCCAAGAGAAATGGCCTTAGCCCATGATTTCTCTTACAAGGAAAAGTGGGAGCAAAGTGAGCAGTCAGCTTCCCCAGCCTTGTGGGTTGCTTCCTAAAAAGTCCAATTCCATCTCCCCAAACCCAGAACATTAAGGGAATTGAAAGAGCTGAATAATTTGGTGACAGCTAAGAGCAGAGAAAAGGGAGCTCACAGCAACCAGAACACAGATCTCAACAACCAGCAGCAGATCCTACTAACTGGATTACAGACTCTAACAAGATCCCCATCCACAAACTCAGTAGAACCCAGCTACCCAAAAACCCACAACTAAATGATATGCACCTTCATCACTCCATGCATCACCCCTTCTTGTAGCCAACACCCCAACCTCCCCTGAAGATGATTCATGCATGCTCACACAAATATCAGCATTCTTCTGGATCTATTATATTAACAGAGGGTAAACAACATTAAACAATTCAAGGCATTGCCCTAGGGAAAATAAATAGGAGGCTCTGAGAACCCAGCCTGGATTTGTGGTATCAGGAGAAGGCAGTTTAAGACTACTCTCCCAGGGGAACAAGAGGAATGGAGTAAGTGCATGAATAACAAGTGTCTGAGAGACTCCCAGTGTCTCTAGCTGGACTGAATGAAGCCAGTCAGTAAAGACTGAAGGAAGTGACTGCTTCTTCAAATGTAAAAATAGCAATGCAAGTTTGCAAAGACCACGAAGAATCAAGGAAATATGATATCACCAAAGGAACAAAATAAACTCCACTAGATGTTCCCAAAGCAATGGAGATTTACTAATTACCTTGAAAAGAATTCAAAATAATCAGCTTAAAGTAGCTCAGTGAGATATGAGACAACACAGATAGGCAACTTCACAAAATCAGGAAAACAATTCATGTACAAAATGAAAAGTTTGTACATGAATTGGTGGAAGCTAAATATAAGGTGATAGAAAGAGAAGTCACATTAGGTGGAGAACTTATTATACAACAAGTTGACTTCTACTGTGCACTTTGATGCTTTGTTTCAGGGTCATATTGTTACATACACGTTTCATCACCAGTGATAACATGGCCCAAAACACTGTCTTGTCTCTCCAAAAGGTCATGGCAAACTTCTACTCTCCTTTCCTTTTTTCTTCATCAAGGAAGCACCTTTAGGACTATTTTGGCACACACCTTTCTCATGCCAAGATTTTCACCTAAGATTTTCCAAACTGTTCCTTTATCAATGTTTTCTTGGTCTGCTATGCTTCTCACACTCAGCTGATGATTTTGATGCACAATTTGACATATTTTTGCAGTGTTTTCATCAGTTCTTCTTATTTCTCACTGCCCTGATGTCTCCTCATCAACGATGCTTTCTCTCCTCTCAAAAAAATGTTTAATCCGTTTGTACACAGCCATTTCCTTTCTGGCACTATCCCTATAAACTTGGACTAACATGTCTCTGATTTCACTTCCACTCTTGCCAAGTTTAACAAGAATTTTAAAGTTTGTTTGTTGCTCTAATTCAAGCTCCAACATTCTCACAATGGCACAATGCTCACAAAAACACACAACAACAATAATGAATATCATTAACCAAGACACCACGACACATGTACAAGAACACAGCTGTGAGACACAGATATATCAAGGTTATGAAACCATACTGAGTTGTTTGTACAGTGCTGTTAATGTAAGCACATGGTGACAAGTTCACAAACTTAACTGTCAGACCTCATAAAACACCAAAAAAACAAACAAGCAAAACAAACAAAAAAAAAACTGTTCAGCCTAATAACAAATGCAGTAACCCTGTAGTACAAAATATCAACATACAAAAATCTGCATTTCTATACACTAATAACAAACTATTTGAAAAATAAATTAAGAAAACAATCTCATTTGCAATAGCATAAAAAGAATACTTGGGAATAATTTAACCAAGAAGGTGACAGATCTGTTCGCTGACAGCTATAAAGCATTAATAAAAAAAAAAAAAATTAAAGAATAAAATAAATAAATAAATGATAGGATAGCCCATGTTTATGGATTAGAAAAATATTATTAAAATATGAATATAACCCAAAGTGATTTACCAATTATATGCAATCCCAATCAAAATTCCAATGGCAGTGGGTGGTTCCCTGGCTGGGGACCAATCCCAGGCCGTAGCATTGAGAGCGCTGAAGTCTAGCGACTACACCACGAGGGAACTCCCCCATTTAGTATTTTCTTTAAAAATCAAATGAGGCTAATTTTGGATGTCTGTAGAGTTTTCTACAGGGAACTAAATAAAAAGTTGGAATATGAAGTTAATACAAACTTAGTAACTAACTATTCCTAGGACTACAAAAACACAATTCCAAAAGTTAGATGTCATTATAAACTGGTGTTTTAGAAGATTTCAAGACCACTCTAAATAGCAATATATTAGTCATAACTTCAAAAATTAAGATTTTATCCAAAATTAAGATGAAAAATAGCAACAGTTATATATCATTAAGCAAATAGTTACTTCTCGCATAGAAAATTTTATTCAGAAAAACAAAACAAAACAAAGCAGCCACATCTCAAACAACTTAAGGAGCAGGGATATTCTGAAAATTTGTTAGATGACTCAAAAATTGACTCTATAACTATACTAATGTTGAAAGTGTATGTGAAAAATAAAATATTTTAAAAAAAAAAACTCCAATGGCATTTTTCAGAAATAGAAAAAAACAATCCTGAATTAAACAAAATGGAGGAAAAGGAGGACAAGATGGAGACTGGAGAGGCGGTCCCTAAAGCCTCTCCCAGAAAACACAATTGAACGACCACCCAGGAGCCAAGAAAGAGGACCCTAAGTGACAAAAACATGCAGCTGAGATATCCACGCATCGCAAGTGAACACCTAAGGTTGGGAGAGAAAGGGGCAAGTGATAGAGAGGGGAGGGAGCAAACATGGATCGCAACAGGACCCGATCCTGGCGGACTGCAGTGCGTGGGAGGGGAGAAGCCAAGAGGCAACAAGAGGAAAAGCCCTAGCAAAGTGTCAGAAAGTGGGAGTCCGTTGCGGAGCTAGGCTGGGGAGCTGGAATTTGGAGGAGCAAGTTGGGGACAGACCTTGGCAGCCAGCCTCTGGAACTCCTGAGTGGTAGCAGGGCTGAGCGAGGACGCTGAACTGCAGAGACGACACTTGGCTCTAGGCTCCCTTGGGACGCACAGCGCAGGCGCGCGCAGCTCCTGCACAGGGCTGCGGTTTCTGGTCCTGGCCCACTGCGGCAGCCAGCCGGCTGCCCCGAGGACAATGCACAGTCCCTACACAGACGGGGATGTGGCTCCCTTTTCCGCCCCCTCGCTGCGGAGGCGGGCCAGCTGCCACACGGGCATCGCACAGCCCGTACGCAGGGCTGCAGCTCCCTTTCCCAGCCCACTGCAAAGGCGGAAAGGCTGCTGGCGCGGTGTGCGCAGCTCCTGCACGGGGTTGTGGCTCCCATTCCCGGCCGGCTACGGAGGCGGGCCAGCTGCCTTCCTACCGCAGGGTCAGACCCACAGCTTTGGGCTTGTGTGCATGACTGCTCGCGTGCCCCTGGGTCCTAAAAGCAGTGCGAGACTGCAGACTTTGCCCCAAAATTTGGCCACAGAAGCAGACCGGGGAAGAAAGGTGAATTTGATAGCATTCACCCCAGCCAGCAGGAGCAGCCTTGGCCCGCATCACCCAGCTTCCCCAGCATAGGGAAGAAGGTGGAGCTGCCCCTGTGTGCCTTTTGTTGACCTCTCCCCTTTTCTACAACCATCCCAACCAACTAACTAATTACAGGAAGGAGAGGGACCACGATAGATGCGTACCACCTCCAAACATAGCAGGAGACCAGAAATAACAAATAAACAACCCCTCTCTCTCCCAAAACTTGCCCCCCCCATTACCACCTCGTGTCTGCCCTACAGCAAGACACCACAAAAGTACCAATCTGAGCTCCTGGGCACTACTGAACATAACGCCTGCATGTCAAAGAGGAAGAACCCAGCAGACAGGATGAATTCCTTACAAACTAAAACTCCTCAGAAAGAACAGGAAATTTATCAAGATGGCTCCTTAGACTTAGAAGGTTCCGAATTAAGTGACAGAATTTAAAGTAGCCATTCTAAAGGGTGTGAGAGAAATGAAAACATACTGGCAGAGCACCATGGCTGACATAAACAACATAAAAAAAGGACATGAACGACATAAAAAAGGAACTTCATGAACAAAAGGAACAATCTAACAAAGAAATTCAAAACATAAGGAAGATTGAGATGGAAATGCGAGAGATAAATAATACAGTAAAAGAAGTGAGAAACGAAATAACTGCCATAGGAAACGGGACCAACCATATGGAAGAAAGAATTAGTGCTATCGAAGATTAGAACATGGAAACAGCTAAGAAAGAGGAACAGAGGGAATATAGAACCAAAAGGATTGAAATAACTCTACAAGAACTATGTGACTCCATGAGACAAAACAACATCAGGATACTAGGAATGGAAGAAGGGGTAGAGCATTCTACAGAGAACATATTCAAACAAATAGTAGATGAGAAATTTCCAAACCTATGAAAAGATCTGGAACCCCAAGTTCAAAAAGAAAACAGGTCCCCTAGATACCTGGACCCTAACAGATCTTCTCCAAGACACATGGTACTAAAGATGTCCAAAACTAAAGACAAAGAGATAATTCTCAAGGCAACCAGGGAAAAAAGAACTATAACCTTTAGAGGAAAACCCATCAGACTGGCATCAGATTTCTCAGCTGAAACTCTGCAAGCCAGGAGGGAATGGAATCCAATATTCAAAAATTTCAAAGAGAAGAACTTACAGCCAAGAATAAATTATCCAGCAAAATTATCTTTCAGATACAAAGGTGGAATAAAGACCTTCTCAGACACACAGAAGCTGAGGGAAATTGCCAGCACAAGGCCAGCACTCCAAGAAATACAGAAGGAGGCTCTTCGACCTGAAACAAAACATCGGGAAAAATGGAATAAAGTTGGGGCAACAAGAAAGAAACAAAAATAAAACAAAAACAAACAAAGAAATAAGTAATGGCCACAGGAAATCCTCACATATCAATCATCACTCTAAATGTTAATGGACTGAACTCACCAATAAAAAGACAAAGAGTAGCAGACTGGATTAAAAAATAGAACCCATCCATATGCTGTCTCCAAGAAACACACCTCAGCCATAAGGACAAACACAGACTCACAGTGAAAAAATGGAAACAATACTTACAATACTTCAAGCAAATGGTAACCAGAGAAAGGCAGGAGTTGCCATACTGATATCTAATGAAATAAACTTCAGGTTAAAAAAGATACTAAAAGACAAGGATGGACATTACATAATGATAAAAGGTACAATACAATAACAACAAGAAGACTTGACACCAATTAATATATATGCTCCCAACCAGGATGCACCAAAATATACAAAGAAACTACTAACAGATTTGAAAGGAGAAAATGATGAACACACAATCATTGTGGGAGACTTAAACACCCCGCTAACAGCCATGGACAGATCATCCAAACAGAAAATAAATAAGGAAACAACAGCTCTAAATGACACATTACAGCAATTGGACATATTGACATTTACAGGACACTTCATCCCGCAAAAAGAGACTATGCCTTCTTTTCTAGTGCACATGGAACATTCTCAAGGATAGACCATATGCTGGGACACAAAAGTAGCCTCAGCAAATTCAAGAAGATCAAAATCATACCAAGTGTATTCTCAGACCACAAGGCTTTGAAATTGGAGATCAACTGTAAAAGGAAAGCAGAAAGAAACACATATACATGGAGATTATTAACAACAGCTTATTTAAAAAGGACTGGATAAAAGAACAAATAAAAGATGAGATTAAAAAACATATAGAAACTAATGACAATGAAAATACAACGTATCAGAATTATTGGGACACAGCAAAAGCAGTAGTAAGAGGGAAATTTATATTACTAGAGGCCTATCTTAAGAAACAAGAAAAATCACAAGCAAACATCTTAACATCCCATCTTAAAGAACTAGAAAAAGAAGAGCAGACAAAACCCAAAGTCAGTACAAGGAAAGAAATAATAAAAATTAAAGCAGAGCTAAGCCAATTAGAGAACAGAAGGACAATAGAAAAAATTAATATTACGAAGAGCTGGTTCTTTGAGAAAGTCAAAAAAATTGACAAACCCCTGACTAGACTAATCAAAAGACAAAAGGAAAGGACACAAATGTCCAAAATTAGAAATGAAAGGGGAGAAATTACCACGAATACCGCAGAAATACAAAGGATTATAAGACAATATTATGAAGAACTTTATGCCACTAAATTTAACAACCTAGAAGAAATGGACAAGTTTCTACAAATTTATAGCCTACCTAGACTGACCCAAGAAGAACTGGATAATCTAAATAGACCAATTGATAGTGAAGAGATTAAAACGACTATCCATAATCTCCTAAAGGCAAAAGCCCTGGACCAGATGGTTTCACCAATGAGTTTTACCAAGAATTCAAAG